>JAIPRN010001075.1:16143-54971 GCA_025469175.1 Geopemphigus sp. TES_GeoC_2020
GTTGGTCGCACGTGCAAAGGCGCCGTTCGATGTCCCTCGGCCTCAACTCGTACGGCACCCAATGTCCCAGTTTCTGGATCATTCCTAAGCTGTTTAAGCGATGAGAAACCGCTTGCTGTGTCACGCCCAATAAATTTGCGAGTTCCTGTTGCGTTCTACAAGAATCTTCATCAAGCAAAGTCTTCAATTCTGCATCCTCGAACTTTTTCACGGGTCCGGAATGTTCCTTGTCTTCCACGTCATATTCGCCATTTTTAAACTTTTGAAACCATTCCCGACACGTTCTTTCACTAATACAACTTTCACCATAAGTTTCTACAATCATTCGACGCGCCTGAGCTGTATTTTTTTTCGAATGAAATGCAAAAAGCAACACTTCCCACAAGTGACCCTTGTTCGGCTCGAATTTCGCCATTTTCGCGCACGGACAAAACGAAGCACAGTAAAAATAGACAAGCGTGATTTTGTAGAGTTGTTGACAGATGCCTCAGCTGGCTATGTATCGATTCTGATCGCACTTATCGACTGATTTGCAATGCTGGCGCCACCTATGAGAAAACGGCGGTTTTATATTTGTACGCCTAATATAACAAATCCATATACCTGTGTTTTTTGTCGGTATACTTATAAACGATTGTTCTAATCATTTATAATATTTAACTCCTTATATTATGTACTTTTAAGTTGGTCCTATTTTTTATATTTCGAAATATTTTCTCCGTGTAGTGACGATGAACGGTTTGGAAGCATTCGAACATGCGTATCGTTTTTGTGAGTAATACGATAAGAATTTGACCACAAAAATATAATAAATAATTTAAACGCTCGCTGTTTCTTAATGAATAGACTCGTTTTTATAACGCGGTTAACACAGTACGTCGATATATATATATATATATGTATGTACAGGATTGTATATAAATTCTATTTATACATTGGTTTGCAACAACAGTTTTTGATTGGTTACGTTCAAATTTTCGATTGATTTTATTGAACGATTTTTTCGATGAGGTATAAAATTTCTTTTATATGTTACGTATATGTTTGACATATATTACGTACGGTTGCTTTGGTATAAGTTTAATGGAGTAATATAAAGAATTTAGTACGTCTCAGTCAAACAATTTCTTTCATATTGTCAATTGTTCTCATATTTCTGGTATGCGTTCTTCAATAGCAACTTTTTACTCATCTCTCGTAACTAGCGCATAAGTTATTAGTTTTTTAATATTAAATTATGTAAGCTTTTAGGCATAAAAAAGTTTAAAGCCTATAGTCGATAACATTTTTGTGAAGAAATGTAATGTATGTTTAATGTTACGTAAAACAACTAACTGGTAACAACTTTAAAACGTTCCCAACATTATTTTTGTAATTATAATGAAACAACGAAATTTGATTTTGTAAAAATAGATTATGCACACATTCGTATTGGTTATTTTTCGCGTTTTTTGTGTTGTTTTCTATTTTGACATTATAAATTTAGAGCATCAACTAAATCACATTCACCACTGTAAAATATTGCAATACCTAATAATCGGAGCATTTGTACTGTAGAAATAAATGTTCACAGACAAATATAAGACAAAAGCATTTTTCGTTCCTCTAAGAAGCTAAATAATAAATATTCCGTTATAATTATTTATTTTATGTGTTTAGTACTTCCAGAAAATGTAGTCGGTTTAGGTAAAGGTAATAATTTTTTTCATTAAGTAATTATCAATTTTGTACAATCATAAGATTAGTTAAACTTTTATAATAATGTTCAAATAATCAATAGGTAATGTACATGTTTTTAAATCTGTTTAATATATTAATAAACGTATTGAATATCATTATTATCTCAAAATGTATATAAAAAACAACGTAATTAAAAAAAAATAATATAAACATTTTAGGTTATACAAAAGCGTACATCAGAACTCTCTATAACCAAGCAATGTCACGTATGTAACTTTATAATTGTCAATAAATTTGTACATTTGTAATAACTAACTTTAAGCTATGTAATAATCATATTATTAATATTAAACCGATTGACTTTAAAAAAAATCGAACGTTTAGTTTTACAATTTGACAAGATTCATTTTCCTATCACATGGTGTTTGAAAAATATTAGTGCGTATTCATTTTTAATATAAATATTTCGACGTTGTTTAGTCTAGTTTTATAGATATTTATAGTACTATAGACGTTATTTAGAGTGTATTATTACTACTCGACCATCGTACGAGCAGAACTTAATATTTAGGGCATAAGTCGAATGTACATAAGTCGAGAAAAGTTTAATCGTTATGTGTATAGTTCGAAAACAATAAATATCTTAACGTCTAATTGAATAATGATTAAATAAAATATCCCTATCTACGAAATTATATTAAAAATACAACGATTCTTACGAATCAAACGTACACTTTAATAATTTCGTCCGATTGACGCTGAATTTTATTTAATTACATTTTGAGAATTTAAATGATTAAACGTTATTGGAAATAAATTCTGCTCGCAGAATGTGTATTTTATTTAATATTCAATTGGACGTGAATTTATTACTACAGATTATATAAATAAATTAAATGACGTATAAGTGCACCATTTTATACGTGATAAATGATAATTATTTAATTGTACTTATTGTCAATTAAATTATGTCTGCGAACCATTTGAAACGTGGACATTTACTCGATATACAAATTATAAACAATAATAATATTTATGATTTTAGGTAAATATTTTGATATAGAAGATGCAAACAAAAAATCTGTATGTATAGGTAAGCTTACAGTTCATTTAATATACGTTATAATTGTCAAAAATTAAAGAATTTATCCGTCCATTATAATTGATAATGATTAAATAACGTTTTTTTACTATCACGATAATTGTTTATGATCTTCATAAAAAAAAAACGTTCCTATTGATTTTGTTCAACTTGTAGTTATTACATATGATCTATCACAGTTGAACTTATTTTAATTCACAGTTTGATACGTATAATACATTTTTCCATTATTCATATTTTGAAAGTTATTCTATATATAATCAAAAATAGACATTTTTGAAATAAAATGGTAGTAAAATATATTAAATATTATTTTAACCAATAAACAAAATTATTTAGAAATGTTACAAACTGCGGGTTTTAAGAGTAAGTAATTCGGTTGTTGATTATTAATTAAATGTTATCGAAATGATTATAATTAATTCATAATATACGTTAGTATTATATAAGTTAATAAATTATGTAACAATATAATATTTATTTATTTACTTATAGTCAAATAGTTTTATTTTGTAAAAATTTAATGTTTAATATTTTTTTTTTCAGATATTAACCATCTTAAGAATGCTCTGAAATACGCGTATAACAATATAGGTGGGTGTATATTATTATTTTTGAAAATAAATAACGTTTAAATATAAATTGGTAAATAATTTTCCTAACTACTTAATTAAATGTATGGATTTTTAATATAACGTGATATGACGCGAGTGTATCAAATTGTTTGTTATCGAACACTATAATCAATGATATAACGAAATAAAATAAATTTGCAATTTTGAAGCTCGTACTAGTTGCGATATTAGTAGTAATGGTTTTGCCATAATATTTATGTTTTTTTAAAATGTATTTCTTTAACATAAATATATATTATTTATCAAAAAGAAATCTATAATATTTAATATATTAATACCTTCAGCGTTAATTTTTTTGCAAACTTCCAATTTGTTACTTGTTAATTGTACGAAATTAAACGAAAATTGTAATATAACAAATTGCAACGAAAATAACACTTATGTTTATCATGTTTGTACATGTATTGAAATATTTAATATTTCGTTCGTTTATTTCTCGATAATGAAAAGTCGAGTCGACTGACATTAATAGTAAGTTATATTCATTTAAACATTTTATCCTGAAAAGTGACTATTATCATTCTATAAAGATAGTTGACTGACCATTTTTTGTTCAAAACGAAAATTACATAATATTATAATGTTTTATTAAGAAATTATGTAGAACCGAATGGTGTTTGAATTTCGTATAAATATACATGGATCAATCGAAAATGGAAATTTTCTCTTATTGTTTAGAAAATAAATAGAGTAATTTAGACATTTCCAGAAAGTTGGTGCATATTGATAGGATAATAGCAGATTTAATTTATCGTGAAGTTTATTCGAGATCATTTCCAATTTCATTATGTCTATCTAATTTCGATTTGATCTACTTTTGATATAACCATATGAATTACATTAGTGATTATCACGAGAAATTGTTTACAATTTGATAAATGTATGGTGAATTTTATAATTGTATAAACGGTATTTTAAAGTAGGTTATACAAACATATAAGTATTTCATATAATATTTGTGTTAGTAAAATGATTAAATAATTTATACGTATTTATTCGTTTAGTTATAGGAAAAGAGTTCTATAATTACTTGTTAGATAAAATTAAATCACAAATCCGTATGTATTACATTCTAATAACAATGTTATTAAAAATATGAAAAATTTGATATTCTAAAGCGTAAAAGAAAATAATAATAACAAATTCGGATAAATATTCATTTTCAAGTTGTAATATAACCATATTGAACATTTCGATAAAGTTCTTTGCCGAAATGTAAAATTAAAAAATAATCGGCGAGCAATTTGTAAGAGTTTATTAGCCCAAATTCAAAATTAGTAAGTAAGTCGTACTACGAATATCCTTTAAAATACATTTTACGGGCAACTTGACGGGAACCAGGTTGGTTTGCAATTTTTGTACTTCCGATTAATTCAAATTTTAGTAAATGTTTGCAAACACGTTATTACAATTTGTAAGCCGATAGATCTCCCTCGAGTACCCTTAAAGTAATTCAGTCGGGTGATTTTTGACCGCGTTAATATTTAGTAATTCATAAGTGAGTGTTTGAAAGCCACCGGCCGAAATTTGTAAGTTGGGACTTTTTAAGTTTGAACCTTTTTGAACTTTCGTCAGATGACTGACTTCCGATTTAACGTTTCATATCTATAATAGTTTTACACGAATTGCGAATAATATTCACAAATGATTTAAATAATTACGCAAATATGATCTATAAAAATTGAGTATTGTGCATACACACACACACACACACACACATACCCATTTTTTAGATATTAATAAAAGTATAACAATTTTAATTGTAAATCTTTTGAATAATATAACTATACAATTAGACAAAACAAAATTACACGTAAAAATATATTGTATTCGTCTTTAAAATACTGAAATCGATATAAAACTGATGGTAACTTGAACATAATACGATAATATTATTGCGAATAATAGTTATCAGCGTTTTTTTAACAATGTTGTTCGTTTGTACTCGTTCAGTAGTTTAGCATTTCACGGAAATGATTTTTTTTCTATTGTTTCCAAATTATTAAAATTTTCTAGCGATAAATAATACGCTTTTTCATTTGTTCGGCCGCTAAAAATTGTATTATTTACACGCGCGTATTTCAATAGCGTTCACTATTCCATTATAAATATTTTCGAACGATTAAACGAGTTTACAAACACCGATTAATGCCTTACTAAAATATCGACACAATCGAAATTCATTCGGCTGGATGATTTAAACGGAAAATTGACGGAGGTTTGGCTTGTAAATTGTGATAATGTACCCAAAAACATTTACAAACGGCTAACGTAAAGTTTAGGTTTGTCAGAAGTCTAAAAATTATAAGCTGTTTGGCGCCCGAGAAGAGTTGGCCGCGAAATGAATTTTTACGGACGATAATAATAATAAAGTCGGTCGATCACACTTGTTTGTAATTACAATTACTAATGAACGCTTACAAATAGTTTATTAATTATTCGCCCGACTTTCGATTTGGGCGTCCAATTTTGGGCCGCTAGCTTCGCAAACATAGTGTATAGTAACAGAGTTTCCGTTATCCATTTTACGTATCACTTCGTTTTTTTTTTTATCGAAACGTACAAACTTATCATAGACCTACGATTTTATACGAACGTTATTATTATTTCGTGGCGAGAAAATATATATCGTTACGGCATTCGTGTGTAGCTAATACTTAAAATTCTAACCAATATTGACGTCATGTTTACTGTATCCGTTTTTACTCGTGTAGTTCATAGGTAATTGACTCGAAAAATTGTAACGGTATTGATATTTTGTTTAGCGGATTCTGCAATCATCGCACCAGACCAATTTTGCGCTGCTAACGTTCGTAAAAGAAAATCTGATAACGCGTCAACAAGCAACGAAGGTAAAAACGTCGTCTTACGTTTAACGCTTTAAATAATAAATAATTAATAAACGTGCGTATTGTCCGTGCGTTACATAGGGCGTAATATGTAATATATAAACAATCATCGGCGTGTCGTACTAAACAACGTACTTAACGTATAGTAACGAAGTTCCCATTATCCTCTCGCCACAATCCACCGAATTTATTTACTAACGCGTTCTAGCTTTATCGTGTAACTACGAGTACACGATTATTATTATTTCGCGGCGACACGATATATTATTAAGGTATTTTTAATTTCTATAGACAATGCTCGGAACTTTGTATAATTTTAACTATTGCGCAACGTCACGACGATTGCTAGGTCTATTTTAACTCGTTTAATTTCCATTTATAGGTAGTCGACTCTAGAAAAATTATAACGAAATTGTTATTGTTATTCGTTTTATTCTTAGATGCTTCACATAGAAACAAACATATCAACTTAGATTTAACGTTGTAAAGGATTAACGAAGATGCGTCGGCCATGCACGGTTTCGGGATCACTATATTGTGGGTATATATATATATATATATATATTGCACCGGTATTAAACTTTTATTTTCTAAAATAATATCATCGAGTTAAGAATATTATAATAACGATTAATTATATAATAATATGTCGGGAACAATATTAATAACGCCCTTTTGATTGTACACGGGCGTACGTTTCAAATTAATTAAAACGCTCGTATTTCAATACGTATCGTTATTATTATTATATAGTCGCGAATTACACAAAGTATTACGTACAAAATGTACAATACGGTCGTAAGAGTCCTGTTATTTATGTTGGCATCTTTACCGGCAATATACGTTACATAAATATCAATATAATCGATCAATACGTTCGATTTTACGTCGTTTCTGTCGAAAAAAATTCTCCAAACACGTTTGAATCGGTATCGTTATTTAACGGTTGGGGCGATGTTCACCCGACGCAATATCGTACAGAGAACGAGGTCGGGTAATGGCGGTACGAAAATGACGACTTTCTAGCTAATAACACGTTACCGTAGGCCGAGGCAGAGGCTAAATAAAAATGAAAAACAAAGAACTATTACACACATATATATGTAAGCGGGTAGATGATACACGACGCGCCGTACTCGCCGCGTTATATTTACGTAAAACAAATTGTCGAACAATAATTTTTGATCGACAGGACTATAACCGCCGTAAAACGTAATCGCGCTGTAGTCTGTGTTTGTAAGCGCGCCTATACAGAGTATTATTCGAATACCGTACGGTTATTTAAAAATTTCAATTTTCGCGCCCACGCTACTATACCGTGCCGATTATTATTTAATCAACTTTATGGCGCGTCGTTATTGGTCGGTGTGTATACGCGGCCGAGTGGTAACGTTTATTCAACACGAGCGTGACGACACCTAGAACGGTCGTCGTCTTTCGTCCCATCGTCCGTCTCGTACGTCTCCGTCACCGGCACTTTTCACGCACTCGTTAACGTCGCTGGATTAGTGCCGTGCATAGCCGCCTATTCTTTCATTGACCGGACCGATAGTTTAGCCGAGATCGAGTAATTTTCACTGTAATAAGAAAAGACCGAATCGAAAAGAGCTCTCGACACTATCATTACCGTACTTTCCGAATATCGTTGTTGCACGCGTATTATAGGTTTACCGATTACGACCGTTGATTTTACGTTTGCCGCGTGTGAACGATATTTTCACAATAGTTTTCATACGAATAACAAACTCTAGCCGTACAACGGAAGTGATATCGTAAAATGTCGAAAATCGAACGTCAGTAGAATACGCGACGTCTCCACAAACGATATCTCGCAAATTAGGCGCGAAAACAAAAGAAAACGAAAAAAATCGTTCCGTACATCGGCAAGCGGACGGAGAACGAGAATGGACGGTACGCGGAAAATAGTGTGGAGCGGCGACGGGA
The DNA here is from genome assembly GCA_025469175.1 of Geopemphigus sp. TES_GeoC_2020. NCBI lineage: Eukaryota > Metazoa > Arthropoda > Insecta > Hemiptera > Aphididae > Geopemphigus > Geopemphigus sp. TES_GeoC_2020. The sequence goes on from JAIPRN010001075.1 coordinate 24,354, forward strand.
CTGTGTGGAGAACTCGTGTGGACGACGGACGGTCGAGTATTGTAATTTCGAGGGGCTAATTATTATTGGCGAGCTTCGTGGGATATTATTGGACAGAAAGAAGCCGATACGCGCGTGTGCCGTGCAATTATATTTGTACATAATACCGGCAGCGATACACAAACGTTTTGGATTGGCAGAGGCGACCTCCGATAAAACGTAAGAAAAATACGTAACGGACGCGTGTAGATAAAATAAAAAAGCAATTACACTTATTACGTGCAATAAAAACCAAATCGGTAATATATTATACGGAATTCGATTTCGATATCGTTGTACCGATACGGTTTAATCGTAATTTTTTTTTGGGGTAAAGTACACGCTATTACGACTTATTGTGTGCCCGTGTATATATTATACGGCCACGGCACAATCCGGTCCCAAGTTACGCGCTGCCGTATCGTTATTATTATTTTTTTATACGCGTTATTCGTGCTCTCTTCGTCGATCGCAACAACAACAACAACAACAACAACAATAGTCGTCCTATAGCGGTACACAATAACGGACGACATCGAAATTCAAAAATAAATACGACGCCGCTATCTTCAATCCGTTCCCGATATTGCCGTTGTTATCGGTCACCCACCGTGGTGCCGTCGTATTCGCGTACCGTCAATAAAACGGCACGACGACGACCGTCGCTTTTCGCTACGATAATCACAGATTTTACTTACGGAGACGAAATCGCCCGGTCCGGACGGTTGGAAAACCGATTTTTAAACTACGCGCGAAATAAAGAAAACGACGAAATTTCTATTTGGGTCCGTTTAAATAACGTTTTACGCGTACGTTCAACCGTCACGTGCGCGTCGTGTGCCGAAAATGTACACCGACCTATACACATATACGCACTCCTACGTATTAATGTTATCGGGGAGCTTACGACGAAACCGTCCGGATAGATTTACTCGGTTTTACGGGTAAAATCGCGATATCAACTTACGGGATACTTACGCGAGTTTCCACGCTATCCGTCTATTGTGTATGTATACCACCGTGTTTGTATGTTTCTATCGTGTCGCGTTCGAACGCCCGTTGACGAGTAATAGTATCTTCGGTATTTTTAATTCCCGCGTTTTGGCGACGTATGGCGAAAGTATTACCGCGCACCACAAGCTCGAGGCGGCCCGCGTAATCCCGCCGTATTTATTAAAAGTACACGTGTATTAGCTAGGGGGAGAGGAACTATTTAGAATTTTAGGATTATTTCGTAACGGGGCAGTCGAAATTTCAAATAGAATTATAACGAATTCGTTTGGTTCCCTCGCGTCATTTTTACCCGACAGTTATTCCTTTTATCCCAAGTCGGAAAATACGCTTATTACAATTATATAAAAATAAGCGTTCTAAAGTCTCGCTCATAATTACGACGTATTCTATACGTTCGTTTAATAATTTCGTAATAAATAATTCAACGAACACGTATTTAATCGTAATATATATATATACAATGTACAATATTTTTGATCGTTTTCACGTACAATATTCAAAACCAGAAGTATTACGACGTATAATTTAAATACGATAATTACACGTCGGCGTTTGCTGTCGGATGCAATAACGAAGTGTAACGTACGATGACGAAGCGGTTGTTATAACAACGCTGTCGTTTTAAAATCGCGTATTTATACAGGCGGGTGTTTAATATTTCCCCTAATAACAAAACTCGTAGCGAATTTATTTCGTTATATTATTCGTGTTTACAAACGGTGATTACGTCGAAGATACACTTATAAACCTTAAACTTGACCTTTATGATGTAATTCTTGGTACCTGTTCTAGGTTTTCTAGGTATTAAGTAATGTTTAAAACAACAATTTGAAAAATGTCTGTTTGTGTTGTATAATTAACAGTTAATACCAAGAAGCGTCGTAATAAAATACGTTTGAAATAAATCGCGCAATTACAATTATTTAATAAGCAATAACATCCGAATAACGCGAAAATGTTTAATACAAATTTAAGAAATTACGTACATTTCTGGGCAACCATCAGAATTGAAAAACTCGTTATTTTAAACGAAACATATTAATTTTAACGCGTTTAGAAATTTATTGGCGTTATCCCGAAATAATAGTTTTCCGTAACAATCGAACTCTTGATACGTAAGAATTATGACGTCTACAAAATTAATTATAATTAAAGGTACAACGCCTCGTTGAGAAAATTTGCGTCGCCTTTCGCGCAAAATCTAACCGAATTTAAATACTGTAGCGTACGGAGGTTAACACGAAGTCAATATTTAAAAAAACGCCACTAATTAAATCAAAAGTTAATTTATAGAAGTAACGCGTCGAGGACTTGATTAAAATGACCCTAACCTTTTGACTCGTTAACAAGGGTAGCCTCGTGATTAATCGGACGAAATGTGCTAAAATTCTTTAACAACGATTTCGTAAAAATTACCGCACACATCAAAATAGCTCCGCTACGAATAAGTATTTTGAATTTTTATGCGTAAATCGTCGGTGTTTAATTTTCCAACGTTAAATCATTTATGCGTTATATATAATATATATATATATATATATTACGCCGATAACAAACACAAACGTTACTATTCGTTTTATAGTGGCGAAATTCCGAAAAATTATAATAATGCCGCGATTACATTTTCGAATATATACGTACACCTACGCGCATATAGAGACTATTTAGAATCGCGAAAAGTGTATTCAGCGAATTAATAATAATCGTTACTCGGAATTCGGGCTCGTTTAATTGGAAGATTCGTCTCATTGCGAAAAACAATATCGACAATGGTCGAAAAACAAAATAGTCGTTCGACCACCGACGACAATTTTGAATCGTCATGATTGGAGCGAGGGTGGAAGGGAGGGCTACGTTCCGCTAAAACGCCAACTTGAATTTTAAATCGTACCGACTTATGGAGGGGACGGCGGGTGGTACACCCTTTTAAAATTACCCCCGAGTGTATTTACCGTTTAAGGGACGTACGATAATATTTATTAGAACGTTTTTTTTATCGCGGTTTTAATACGTTCCAAGGAGCTAGCAGCAATTTGCCTCGAGATCATAAAACGAACGTTATATTTTGAGCACCGAAATAAAGACGTCATAATAGTTAATAAAAGCTAATCCGGCGGTAAATCCTTACAGGATAATAATATTACAGTCCACGTGGTTTCAAAACACGTCGTTGATTCGACGAAATTTGAAAGGCCTATTGAAATACGCCGATTCGATATCCGATTATCCGCGATATTGGCTCGCCGCCGTTTAATCCCATAAATATAAAACGTTCGGCCCCGTCAATTACGGCGCAATATATCGTTGAAATTAATTATTATTTTAACTCTTCGACATTCACAACTCGATTATCCGCCCAACGTTGTATTTATTATTGCGAATTCCACGTTGTTTAGCGTTATCTTCACGTTTATATTTACAAATACGAATAATACGAAAAAAAAATACGATTGCGTAAAAACATTGACCTTCAATATAATATGTATTTACATTGATTTAACGATTATTATTATTAGAGAAAAATATCAACTTTTGGTACAAGACCTTTGATAAAAATAACTACAACAAACGTGCGATTTCCATTTGGATAATAGGTACACATTTGTGAAAACTAACGCGTAAAATATATATTTCATTAAATGTAATAAAAAAATTAACGTCCAGTATGTGTACTAAAATCGACTTTATACCGTTATTTCAAATATATATATATATATATATTTATTTATTTATCTCTTAATCATATTTATATTAGATTACTAAAAATGCACAAAGAATGTACACATATATATATGTGTAAATAGGTCCGAATAAGTGGAAAAATATTTTACTAAAATAGGCACAAAGGACGTAATAACTATTATTTTAATTCTACGATTATTAAAAAAATTATCTATAGGTAAAAAATGTCGAACTAAAATTCTAGGTATCTGTAACGTGTTATTTTTCGTTTGACCTTTTAATGTTAAACCCTGACTTATTGTTTAGAAGTTAACGATATCAGTAAACGTATTGAAGTTATACAAATAACGAATGTAAACATTTTAAATTGTGTTGTTGATTTTGCGTGTAGCGAATTTATTGTATTTTCACGAATCTGATTTAAAATTAGCCGAGGTCGTACCGTATTATTTTTAATCGTGAAGAAGCGATCATTCTGAACGTTACAAATTCGGTTTAACACCCTCGACCAAAAAAAAAGGTAAAACCTCGGCCCTAGCGCGTACCGTGTTTCTCGATTATTTTCAAAACCAACCGAAAAATGTCTTCAAAACTACCATTTTATCGCATCATCCGTGTCGAATTTCTTATACGTTGATATATACAATAATATATTTTCAATACGTTATCGCGAAACGCGTTTTCAAAAAAAAAAAACAATTAGATACACGTATAGCCGTTGTATAACGTGTGGGCCTCGGCACTTCACTTATAACGTAAGTTAATAACGCTGTCTATTATAAACGTAGGCTAGAGTAATTGGTAAACGCGTTTGTATTAAATATTTTATTTGCGAAAGTCCGTCGTCACTCGGTATGTATATACGACCGCCTAAACATATATTATACACCGAGGTATACAACGCGGAATGTTTAAATTCTCGGGAATAAAGGTGTTTCGAGATTTTGGTCGATTTTCTTGAACTGCTAATACGATTATTACGGGCGCGCGCAATAAAACGTACGCGATATACGACTTTATACCGTAATATATACAGATTGGACATTAGACACGAACTCGTAAGGAGCGAGAGCGTCATATTAACATTTCTGATTAAACATTAAATTTGAAAGTCCGATCCGAATTAACCAATTTTTGTCAATTTACTCGAATTATTTCGTACCAAAACGGTACGTACGTCTTTTTGTACACGCGTCGGCTTAAACTGTTTAAGTATAAATAACGCGCGTGTATATTTTTCCACAGCGATATTTCGTTAAATATTACGTATTACGCGCAAAATAATTTCTTTCGAGTGTGTCAAACCCGGACGGTATTTCTACACAAATTTGGCGTAGTTCGTACCAATTGTTTTTATCGAAACGAAAACGCGCACCGCCTGAACGCGTGTATTATTCTTTCGAACACCTCGTGTTATTTTATCGTTTTCTGTATTGCGAATAACACTATCTATATTTCACACTTTTATTTTTAACGTCGATTATTTTACAGCTAATTAGAGTAGCGAAATGTATATATATATATGTGTGTGTATAATTTTATTGCATTATAGACCCATTGTTGGACTGTTCGATAATTACGCAACGTAAAATACACAGAACGTTATAATATAATGGACATAAAACGATGAAGTGAATAGTTCGGGGTAAATCGTATTATTCTGTGTGCCGACGTATAACAAGAATTAATAATATTTATATACGCGTATATAAAGGAGTAAGTCGTTGATTGTGTAGTAAGGTGAAGGAGGCAGTCCCGGTATTATGCGAAATTATTGTTTTTTTTGTTTTTTCGCGTAATAACACGCACTCTCGCTCGATATATTATTACACTGGACGCCGTCCGCCTTTGTAACGATTTTCGCGCGAAACGTCGCTCTTGTTATTCGTTTTTGAATTACTATTTATCACGCCGATGCGCGAGATTTTCGATAAATTGTGTTCGTGAACGTTTTCGATATTCGTAAAATTCCGACTCGGCGAAAAGACGAACTTAAAAAAAAAACCTCGTTAAACATCTCAATAATAACATTCGACTCGTCTTCGAAAACTGTATCGATGTTGTTTCGAACTTTTCAAAATACGATTTCCACTATGAGCTGTATTTGAGTTGAGTTTTCACGTTGAACAATAAAATCTCGAAAATTATTACCACACACGTCCATAAAATAACCGTCGCGATTGGTCGCTTCGGATTTTGGGAAAAAGGTAAAAATATATTTTGTTAACGGGAATTAAAAATACAATATTATTATATATATATATTATTAATATATTAGATAAATAGTTTTATAACGGGCAATTTTTTTTGTTCAATCAAATTATTCGATATACGTACTTATCTATTTTGTCAAAAATAGTGAATTTGTTGATTTCAATAATGAAGTAAGTTTAATGTATATCGAATTAACGACGGGAGGAACACTTATCTTTTTCCTACATTTTAATCGAGTTAAAAATAAAATGGCGTCGGATGATTTCGCGTAACCGATTTATTCGCGTCTCTGCGTATCAATTATTTTTACACGATTCGGCACAATTTGAAATGCCACACGTGTTTATATATCAAACGTATCCTCCGATTACGTTGTATTTAGTCGATGATTTTTTTTTCGATCCGTCGACTTCAATAATTTTTATTTCAATTCGTCAATTTAATAAATCGTTTTAATTATATCGACACGAGTAACGACTAATAAAGTTTCCGAAACTGAACGAATTTAATAGTCAACTCGCGAATAAACGCGTTTTATTTTATCGTGTCGGTGGGTCCATCAAACACAATCTGATAACGTCGAAGCGACTCCGTAATAATTGGTAATTACCACCGGTAGACTACAATTCGAGTCATTTACCGACCGGCCTTGAACCAAGTTGGCCGTTTAAAATTTACAAAAATTAGACACAAACAATTATTCCAGAATTTTACCCGCCGTACGTTAAATGTAACAATTCACGAAAATGACGAACGGCAATTATTTTCCTTTCGCGATATTTTTTCATTTGTCGGTTGTGCTGAATAAAATAACCACTTGGAATTGTAAACAATCTGACTTCGCTCGAACTATTTCACGGAAAAATATGTATATTTCACCTAGTCCAACCTAAACGATATTGTTACGTATTCAAATTGTCAGCGGGACGAATTTCGTTCATTGATACGCTCCGTGAAAATCAAAACAATTTAAAATTACGATAGCCTCGGAATTAAAAAATAATATTATACGTATATTTCGTGTTCGTTAGGATACTAACGTGAATATACGAATGAACGATCGTGTTGATTCGAATGATTATCGACGATCGATCGCAACGTATAGTAAAAAACAATTTCGATACGTTGGAAAATGTTGAAATTTAATCGAATCGCGTTCGTTTTTATACTAAACTTGTTTTATGTAGTGTAGCAATACACCCGATGTGTCGTAAACGATATTATGGACTATACACGCGTACATTTTTACTTATTAGACGCGGTGAGTCTTAAGGTCATCAAAAACGTTTTTGATTCGAAAACATCGAGAATTACGTATTGTTACATCGCGCCGAACGTATAAACAACGAATGAATATACACACGCACGCGCATTAGCGCGTCACAAATCGGATATATTTGTTGTACTTACGAATATTATTTACGCGTAATTATTCAAATTCCGATTTGACGTTGTTTATAACAACAACAATACGCGTTATCCCGTTTCTACGTCAAACGAGTAAACCTAATATTATTCATTATTGTACGCCCGTTGCTGCAGGTGAATTGTATTTTCACATTTACATTATTTGTGTAAGATAAAGTTATTTTGATATACTATAGGCGTTTTAGTGTGCATTATACGTACTGTATTTACTTATATATATAAATATAAAAATATAAAAAATCGTTACGAAAAAGAAATAAACTATATAATATTTCACTATAATCACCGCATCCATATTTAAACGTATATTTGAGTAGAACATGTTCGATAGTTATAAAAAATATAATATATATATATATATATATATATATAGCTGCTATAATATTAATTATCAAATGACCTAGTTATCTCTAAAGTAATTGAAGGTCTAGTTGGATTCGGTATGATTAACTCTACGTAAATTTTTATTTAAATTTTTCATCGTTAATTGATTAATGAGACACATGCACACATATACACACACACAAATACGTATTTAGTATACGGATAAAAGCTGAAATCGAGTAAATCCTTAAATAATGAAGTTCCGACGATCGATTTAAAACAAAATCTGCAACCGCGGGACCATAATTCGAAATTTAATATTTACTTTTTGTAAATCTTAGCGCAAGACATATAGGTACCATTATTATTCTTTAATTATAGCTATTGAAATTAATAATTTTTAAAATGTCGAACTATTATAGGGCGTTGGTATTTGACTTGTCTTGTAATTATGTTTCGATGTATACAGGGTAGGTACGAATCTAAATGTACTCACCAATAATCACGTCGCTCGTAAAATTGTCTAGTGGTTGCGTTATAGAGGAATTCCGATTAATAATTTATATAGATATATACGTATGTATACATTATATCCAAAAATTCAACTCAAAATGGACTTATAAAAACAACTACGAAATTGTTTTAACTAGCACCGTCGAGTTACGAATTTGTCGTATGAATAATATCTGGTCAAATTATCCAGTTAATACACAAAAAAAGTAATCAGTTAAGTTGACTGATTGAAGTTAAATGTAACTTGATTACGAACGTTTTGATTAGTTAGTTTTAGTGTTGATAACATGTTTTCGTAACAACGTAGGTACGAATATTGATTTGGTGAAAACAGAACGAAACGCTATTACAGATGTATTGGATAACATTGATAAAAGATAAAAGATACGCGATCGGAAAGTACGATTGAGAAATAATACGTTTCCCTTTTGCATTGCACGACGTTAATTGATTCCGAGTTGGCGAGTAAATGATAATTATTATAACGTAAGTCGTTACCGGTGCGTTCGTCTTCATCAATAAATAGACGAAACGGTCGGAAAACGACATAGGCGCGAGTGATAGCTATAAAGTTTTTTTATTATCCATATATTTCGTACATTATTTCGCGTTTATTTATTCAGCTTTTACCGCGTTATATTTTCGTATCGTACAGAATGCGCGCGCGTTCGATTTTAACAAAGAGTGGTACGATTAATCAAAACTGAAACTAATGGCGTAATCAACCGGTAAAATCTGGCTTTAACTATATTATAATCGGATTTGACGATGAACGAATATTGTATTATTTCGAATTTATTATTGTCCGGAATGGAAGGCAATTGAAAACACCGCATGTTTTTAAAATAGTAGTTTTAATTACATACGCTCGTACACATACACACACACACACACACACACACACACACACACACACACATACACACACACACACACACACACATATATATATTTAGTTATCTTGTAAAGACTATTCAAAAAATTAATTTCGATTATTTATTTAAATAACGTGAAAAGTGTTCTGCAAATATTAATGCTCACAAAATTAATGCTCTATATTTTTTTCGTAAAATAAAGTCGACAAATTTGTTTTTGAAAAACAAAATTGAGAGAGAGAATGGTCGGACTTTAATAATATATATGCGACGAAAATTGTAATGTATTATAAAACCAAAATCATTGTCTAACCTAACCGGTTTCTAGTTTATATTCATTGTAATCAAGGAACTTTTTAGTTTACAAATAAATATTTGGCGACAATAAGAAAAATTACAAAATAAAGTACTTAAAATACGTATTCGAAAATATATATCGAGAATGTATTTAAATAAGTATTCAAATATAACGACAACAAAAAACTCGATTACAAATAATTGTATTCGGTTTACGATTAATCGAATACGTTTAACGCGACTGGAATTTGGACGAAGCTCTATGCATTACGTTTATAATACACATACGGGATCTAAATTTTCCTGACTTTATAGAAAGGAAAAAACATATTAAGACCAACGATATCGCAACATGAACGCAATATGTGCGACGACGGGAACCCAGGAGAGAAATATACGCGATGTGTTAATAATATAAAAACGAGTACCGTTTCAAACATTTCTTTATATCACGTGTTACGGTCGGTACAGTCTAATGTGATATTTTATATTGTTACGGTTTACTTTTAAAAGTAATATCGAATATTATCGTACGACTCGTAATATGGCGATAAAATAACGCGTTTAAAAACAAACGAATACGTTTATTATAAACGTTACGATATTGTTTTTGTTCATTAACGCGTATATTTAATAGAGTATACATAACTACTACTCATATACGCACACCACGGATACAAATTATTTTGTAATATTTCGCAATTGCATATTTTTCTCGAAGATTAAAAATCCACGACCACGCGTATCTGATAAACGTAATATGTTCAAACATTTGTTGTTTCGATATTATTTAATTTCGACGAAATACTTACACCATAGCGGCGCAATATTACGCGACGTCGACGTTTATTTTATGTACATACGTGATTTATACGTGACGTGTTGTCAATTGTCTACCGTAGTAATTGTGTAATCGAACGTTTCCGTTATCCGGCAATTTTCGCCGTGCTGATTTCCAATACATCAAAACGACGTTCATTTTTCTTGTAAAACCGGAAACGTTTATTATCACCGTTCGCGACTTTTTTATTGTTTGAAACTTACGTACCGACGTATAAACGAAACGCACGGAAAGACAATGAGAATGGGAGGAAGGAACAATAATAATAGAATCGAACGTGTTTGTTTATTAGGCTAATTTATAATATAAAATAAATTACGCCGAACGTTTTCAATTATTAAGTAGCTATCTCGGGGATGGGTAACAAACGACGTTTGTTTGATTTTGACATGATATTGTGTACGGTTAGTTAAAGTCGCGAATCGTTTAAAAAAAAATAAACGTTTATTATTCTTATCGGCGACATTATAATATTGTCCTCGGCGTTGTTTTAACGGAATTCGAACAATTTTTTTTTCGTTTGGAAATATTGTTTTGTCTTATTATCAAATTATAACAGTGTAAACGAGTACACTATTGCGAAGTTTACTTTGACGTAAACGTAATGTACGTGCGTGCATAGAGTTTACCTTAGGTTAAAATTAAAAAAATAATCGCGCGGTATTATTGTCGAACGACGGAGGCGTATTTACATGCATTGTTCGTGCGTTAACCGGCGTTTGAGTTTGGAATACTGTTTTAAAATAAGAAAATCGCAATTTGTACGATTTACGTAAGGAAAAGTCGTTACAATTTATACGCAAAAATTGGCAACATTCTATTGTAACCAGACAATTTTAAATATTTATAACTACTTGTACACGAAACGTGTAAAACAGTTGTTTAACAACGCCGTTAATTTTGAAAACAATTTTCGTCGATTTTAGTCGAGTTAGGTTATGTTTTCGAATACCCGATTTTAATGAACGAAATACGAATTAAGTAATTTTATTATTATCGGTTCGAATTATGCGAATTATTACGTCTTTCTATACCGTATATTAATTATACGGAAAATATAAAATTTTTATTTTTCTCGTAATTTCTATAAGATCAGAACGTAAAAATGCCACATCGAATACATTCGGATTAAAAATTCGAAAACAATTTTTGAAAATAGCGGGAACAAGGAGACGTAGGCAAGATTAAATATATAAAACGTACGAAGGGTGAATTATTGCATATTTTACTTTAATTCGTTTGTATACGAAAGACAAGTATTCAAGTGATCAGTGATATTATCAATGTCCGATTAAAAGTTAGATTAAGGAGTTACGTTTTTTAAGAATTATTTTTTAACCAAATAGACGTTACTTTTAAATTTTACGGACGAATCTGATTTAATTAAGACGGTTTAAGTATTAGTAAAGTAGTTTATTTGTTCGTATTTTATAGTGTAACGTGACGTTAATATAATACTGTTAGAGATTCTATAAGACGCGGGAAGGTGTTGTCAGACTTGTCTTTGTCGCTAAAATATTAGAAAATACGAACTTTTAATTAAATTACGTTATTATTAAAAAAAAGAATTACTTTTAACTTTCGAAGTTAACAAAAAAAAACATACGTAATATTTAACCCGATTTGTTTATATCAATTTAATCGTTTCGTTTATACAGATAAATATTAATTTTCTACGTTCTGTTTGATAAACAGTAACTGATAACAATTACCACGAATTTGTAGAAAACGTCGATTTCTGCAGAATTACGTTTTATAAAAATAATAGACTTTCAATTGTACCCGCTAACCGCTGCTCCAATTATCGTATGAGTTTGATTTGAAATAATTTTACTACGAGCTACGGGTATGTTGGAGCGAATCATGAAGGTTAACAATAATAAATCGACTAGGTGTTTAATACATAGTGTAATAAAGTAACCTCAATAATAATAGGAACGAATTAAGTGACCCAAATCGTGTTAATATTGTATTATAATTTATAATATTACGAACGCCGTATTATTTATGGGCTATAAAATGATTTAGATTACAAACGAATACGATTACATTTCGCGTTTTAAACTAATAATAACGCGGCGTGCAGCGTTTTAATATATTTACCTGTTCGTCGGATATTTTGGAGAAGTATATTACGACGAACAAATAGTATGGTCGTCCAAACAAAATAAACGTAATTGTTGTCGACGAATTCGTCAATTAAACATTGCGCGTCGTTCACGAATAAAAATAAACGAAATTCACTCGCGGTACTTTGGCGAAGATTAAAATAAAAATGGAAATTACTCGGACGGGACAGTATTTCTTTGAAGATGGAACCTGCGTCAGATGAAAATCAAATTCCGAAAGTCGAAACGATATTAACGATGGAACCCACGAAAGCTTTAATAAATTCATTATTGACAACTTGTTACTACAAAATATTTGTAAGCGATACGTTTGCTGTACAATATCTAAGTAGGTACCTTTCTCGTTATTTTTCGCCTAGGTACGGTATTGTTTATATACATATTTTCGGATTTTAATTTCCCCGTATTATTCAACGATGGGTTGAAATCTTAGTCGAGTAAATATGTCCGTTGAAACGACTTCGTTTCAAAAATTATCTCGACTTACTCAAATTAGGGGGAGAGTTTCTTAAGGGAGAAACATTAACGAAAAAGTAATTGTCCGGATATAGTTCACTCGTAAAGATATTATTACGAGTTTAAGAGCGATGTTTTTAACCGGCGTATTATTGCCTTTATTCATGCAAATCGAAACGAATTATTTAAACAAAACTAAATCTAAGAAGAAACAAAAATAAACTAGTAAATACGTATAGGTTTCATAATGAACTCGATTATTGAAAGAGATCCTTTATACTCACGAAAATTGTGAACGAATTTTCGTCTCGAAAATCAAACGTCAATAGATCTAGAAAGTCTCCTAGAGATTCCATTTTGATTACGCAATTTGTTTCACTTTGAACAATGTTAACGAGACTTGTACAAAAACGAACGTCGCAATATTCAACGTCGTTTATTAATAAGTTTAAAATAATTTTTTGTTTAAATTTATTCGCTTCACTATTACCAGTTTTTTTACATTATTCAAATATTTAAAATTTCACTCGTTTATCACGTAATATGCAGTTTTTCGTATTTTTATTAGCGACTGTAAATATTAAATTGAAAACATTTTGATTTCTTAACTTATTTTTTTTATTATAATAATGAACTATACATTATATATATATATATATACATTATAAACAGAACATCCATTGAAACCCAGACTGGAAACAACGAATAAACGATTCGTTCGTCGGACAGTCGATACATTTATGGCATTACGCGAATTATTTATTTTAAAAGTACGTGAACAGTTAAAACGTTAATCGCGATAGTAGAAATGTGAAAACGCTGGAGTTAATTATTTTCGCACAATTTATCCGAATGGGACGCGGATATTTAATATTTATTAACGTTATTTACTCGATACGGTCGTAATGGAACCTATTGGTTCAATAGGCGCGCGCGCGTATGAAAACGCCACAGTTCGGCAAACGATTGGCCTAATCGAATGCAAATATTCTAGTAGTCCACCATTCGATCTAACAAATTTGAAAACGAAAATAATGTTTACGTCAATTACGCGTATTATTGGCGCACGTACGGTTTTAGCAATACCTAAACGTTTAAGTAAATACGATAATCGAATGTAAATATATAATGTGCGTTTGTACGCCGGGTAATATTATTAGCGCTGTAGCGAGTTCTTCGAAAACTAATATAACGTTTAATTCTATATCGAACAAAGAAACCACAACGACGACATCGTATTTAGGTTGGAAAAAACATTTCGAAAGTTCAACAATTCTTTATACACGACGCATTGCGGAAACGAAATATTGTTTCGAGGTTATTCTTAGGTAGTTGTCTCTGATGACAGCCGAAGTATTCGCGAGAAGTGAATATTCCATATTTTGAAATCCTGCATATATATATATGCGTTTATCCAGTGTAAAACGTATTTTGTTTGCGTGAAAAAATGGTTTAGATTTAAATATCGTTTTTTTATTAAAATGTCGTAAAAGTTCGAGGTCGTTTCAATGGTGAATTGGCTAGGTAAGGACGACTAATAGCATAATTATTGTATATAATATTAGTCGTACGTTATTTATTAATTATAAATTATATTATTTCGATAATAGTAAGCTGTCGAGTTTTCTTCGTTCTTAATTAACGAGCTTCAATAACTATGTTTACGAAGACTACTGTTGACTATTTAAAACACGGACGGATGCATTTAAAAACGGTTTTATGATATCTGGAAATTCGTCGAAACGAAAATTTCCGTATAAAAACATTCGGTATCTAGTTTTCCGTTGCTCATAACTTATAATTTGGACATCGCGATTTGTTTAGGCGAACAAAAAAATTTGGTTATATACTATTTCGTAGGATAGATTACTCGTTGATCACTTATTTCACTGCCGTAATGTCTAATCGTTTTTGTTTTACTTATTCGAAAAAAATATAATTATACTCGTAATTAAGCGGTTCGTTTCGATGGACGTTACGACGTGATGAGCCGATCGACGAAATTCGTTTACCTACAAATTTCAACCTGTACAGGTTTGAAAATCTATCACAGTTATACGAAAATAATAATAATAGTACTACTACGTTTGACGCACGTTCGAGAATAAAACGATTTATTTAGGTAACGTTTTTTTTCGATCGTCACTATACCACGAGTGATCGTATTTTTTTCTTTAAGTCGTCGGTAAGTGTAAAATACGCGTTTCGTATAATCGCACGTATAGCGGCTATCTATTTCTTTTCGATAAATCTTTCGTTGTTGTAGTAGTTCACGCGTCGCGTTGTTGTTAACGTGACCAGATTATTAAAAAAAATCGTAAAATAATAAATATTATCACGGGAAGGAAACGAACAATTGACATTATAAAATCCGGACTCGTAATTTACCATTTTATATTGTATTATCCGCGTCGTTATAAACGAATATTTATATATTGCAAAATAATAACACGTTTCGCCTATAAAATTTCAAACACGTCTCTATATATACGTAAACCTAATCACGTCATGTCGATTAAATTGAAATAATATATAACGTAATAAAAGCTATTAACCTTATGAAACTCGTACGGGTTATTCGACGTGGACAAAGTTTTTCACTTAGACTATAGGTCATGGATAGCGTTAAATGACGTGCGTACGTAGTACACGCGTAGTCGTCGCGTCACGCAGCGGTGGGGGCGTTGCCATGGCTTGAAATTAGGAACGTTTCGCCGAACTTGTGGATTAAATCCGAACCACCGATCGAAGGAATATGACGGACGGGTGCGTCGTCGTGTTCGTCTTGCCCGATTGTCCGACGTCGAAACGCCAATACCGTCGGAACACCGAAATGTCTCCTTAGGTGCGTTTCCGCAGGACCGGAACGGTCTTGTTTCCCGGAGGGTGTTTTTCAGACGAAACATTTTTGGATTCGTGGGGAGGGGAGGCCCACGATCCATTTAGTCGGTCGACTGTCCGAAACTAATCGTTCGCCGTTTGTCCGTCCCCTTCTCTCGTGCGTATGACGCGCACGATAGAAATCCGAATTTTGTTAGGCGCGTAAATACGATATTTATATACGTATATGTAGTGTGTTACACACGCGCGCGCTCGATATATATATATATATATTTATCGTAAACAACAATAGCGTATATATCGTAAACGACACAATAATAAAGTCGTAATGCGTTCTTTCTTAACAAGTGTAAAGTCGAAAACGGAATCGAGACTCTAAAGTCTCGAGACGCCCGTGCGGCGGAAAAATGTTTATCTCCGATCGATTATTATATTACGCTCTCGCGTACAGGATGTACGTCGCCCGAAGATACGGCGAACGCAATAACGTTTGTTCAAACTTTCGAGTTTCGTCAATAATTACCTTAGAACTTCGCGTCACAATTGTTGTATTTTCGAGTGTTCTCGATATCCGATAGAGCCATTCACATAGAGTCGGTTTTCAAAAATATGAAATCGTTTCGCTTTTACAAATATCTACTAATCGTCGACTGTCTACAGGTTTTACGGTGTTAACGAATATGTCAATTTCAATTTATCATTCGTTCATACCACGAGGTCACGAGAGATCAAATAACGCGGACCAGCAAAATAAGCGTTGTCGTCCACGTATTTCTGTCGGCCGTTACGCTAAACAATGTCGACCTACTCGAATATTTAGACAAACATTAAACGTCGTTGTAAAACTAAGGACTCGACCGGAACGAACGTTTTGAGCGCCAAAATTTTTCTAAAAATGATGTCCCGAAGAAAAAAATTAGACTAACGTTTTTCCGTTTCGATTTCTTCCCGATCGAAAAATATCGAAATACGTCTATTATAGCGCACGAGCGTAAGGTTTATTAAACAAAGAAACTTTGAAATATCAACGAAAAAGTTATCGCGTTAATCGCCAGACTTCCTTGGAACACCCTGTATATATGTATATTATTCGCAGTGATATACGAGAACAATATCAGTATTTGTACCTATAGCACCCGTTGACGAGTAACACACACACACACACACATACATTTATGTGTATATATATATATATATACATTTACACAATTATAATTTTTAACACGATCTATCTCAAAAATAATAGTATTTCGGCGAAGGAAATTTGTCGAAATCGGACAATGACCATGGCCCTTTCCGTATGTGTGTTTCAGTGGAGAGTCGTGTGTGTATATACACACACACACACACACACACATACACAACAATAATATTGCATCGCTGCATTAACGCGGAGTTATTATAACATTTTTATCGGTCTTACTTATGCCAGACTTGTGACGTATGTGTACGTCCCGGGGGACAGATAAGAACCGCGCGTTATGTGGTAGGAGTGTGGGTGTGTGTGTGTGTAGCGTTGTGTGTCTTCCTAACTGATAGCGGGACCGTGGCGAATAGTATTTAAAAAAGAAACGGACCAACCGGAAATCAGTAGCCAGGAGTCTGTAGGATCTAAACCTTAATCAGTACAGGCACCGTTCGCCGTGGATACATATAATATTTCAATATACTACAAAACGTACGCCGTGATTTCCAACGTTTAAACGATACGAAATTTCCTTACTTACGCGCGCCTACCTACGGTGTATTCGAATTTTTTCGAAATCGTCAGAACCGCGGCCAACCGGAATTGATTGGTTATTCGTCGCTGTTTTCTCGGCAATCGCCACAATTACGCGTTTCCGATCTCTCCGTGTCCACGCGATATTCGGTTTGTAGGCCCATCGGATACACGGCGACGCGCCGCGTGCTCTCCGTCGCGCCAATCGCGAAATCATTTTTGTACGTTTAATGGTAAAAACGTCGTCGTCGTCGCCGAAACAAGGACAACAATAATAATAACACCATGCTAAAAGCCAGCGTGTCGTCGAATAGCCTGAGATCGGTTATGGACTGCAAACCGACGGTCGTCGTCCCGGATAGATTCCGGTTATATACGGAGCCGTTGTGCGGAGAGTCAAGTGTGGTGGCGGAACGCGAGCTCCGTGAGACGCCGGAACAGGTGCAAAAGTCATTAGCCGAACTCCGTGAATTGCTTAAAGGTTAGTTCGTGGTTTTTCGTTTTTTTCGAAAAAAGGTCTCGGAAAAAAAAATTATAATAACCCGTATTTTATCGGTTTTAGTCGTCTACCGTTAACTGTAGGCACTCGAAAGATTGAACCGTACGTTTTCGATTTTTATAAATATTCGTAACGCGTATTCACTCGTTTCACAAAAATCGTCGGAAACTAATTTTTTCGTGATGTAACCGTACGTACCGCAGGCGTACGATAATAATTCTAGCCGTTAATGCTTTAACTTTATAGCGCACAATAACGAATACAAATAAAGAGTTCTAGGTCGGGTTTTGATTCCGTGGAAATATCGATGAAATTCTTTCGTAATGTTTTAGACCTTTAACCGGTTCGAAACGTTTTTTTCGCTCGTTTTTAGGTATTTATATATATAATTTTCAGAACGATTAATACTTCTCTAATCCTATTACGCGCTCGTGATAATATATATATTTCTCGTTTTCTGTATAGTCGTCAGAAACATTCGTCTTCGAACGAACATCTAAATAATCTATATCGAGAGAAAACGATAATTTTCGTCGTCGTTATTTTTTCATTAAAGGCGCGACCGTATTATGTACTCGACAAATATTTGCTAATATTAATTATAATAGTAGTAATATTTAACGACGTGTCCGACGTTAAATTATACGTATCGTGTTCGAACGACGAGTGAAAACGAAATATATTCTTCGGAGTCGTATACTCGGTTAACGTATATACATCGATACGTACGTGTTACGGTACAACGCCGTTGTTTCGTTAAACGAATCGGTTCGTACACTTTTCGTTTCTAATATTCCTTTTCGTACAAAATACGATGTGTTTTCGACCAACGGTTTTATAACGTCGTTAACACCTCCTCCCCCTGCTGACCTTAATCCAACACGTCGTAAAATATTATTTTGTACGGAACCAACTTCGCGACGCTTTTAAGCGGAAATTGTTTTAGGCCGTAATTAAATTCCGCCGGCGTAATGCCCAACGGTTGTTTAGACATTAGCGTTAAAATCCGTTTATATTTTATCGTCCCCTAAAGCGTAAAAAATACGAATTTAATCCACGTACGTCGTTATCAAACGGCACGCGATATTGTTAACGAATAATTCGCCTAAATACGAAATTACTAGTGACCGTTCGAACGATACGAAACGATTTCCAAACGTTCCTCTATTTCTATTCTGGCATTGTGTTTTATTTTGTCGGTGAGCTAAGACACGGATTTCGAAACAGAAACACGCGACAATACATCGCTCTGTACATACATAGTCTTGAAGTAATCGTATTATTTCTTTATCCCTTTGTTACGCGAGAATGTATAGGTAATATATATTATTAAAAAAAAATTCCTAACGACGATTAGATAAATTGTTCATATTATCGTAAAATTGTTTCAATAGAGTCGAAAGTATATAAATAACCGTTACCCGGTAAAACGTATACGCGTTTTTTTTTTTTTACTAACAATTGTAGTCCTTGAAGTGTACGGACAAAAATAGTTTTGTGTACGTTTTATTAACGCGCGCGATTGATGTAACGTTAGCGTTTCGATCCGCGCGCGCGTTAATCGTACAAGAGACTCTGACGTCGCCGCATCGACGTACGTACGATAATAACGATCGGCGATCGATACGGATCGGAGAGATCGGACGTGTAAATTAGACGAACGAGTTAACGAGTTCCCCGTGCCAAACCCAATATACGATAAATAACGGAACTTTCGATGGCGTCGTCGGGCGATTTTCGATAACCGATGGTTGTCGATCGGACCGATAATTTCGTTTACCGCGGCAATTATTTACAACGGACGTGTGAGGGTATATTCATCCTTACGGGCTCGTCCTTAAATGAAAGGCGAATTTAAACGAATTCGTCGTCCGCTATTTGTCTACTATTGCGCGCAATATATTCTTACGATGATACACACACACACACACACACACACACACACACACACACACACACACGCACACGCACAGGTGGCGCAACACGGATTGATATTATTATCCACGAATACACACGCACGTACACGTTGCGCGCGCATACCTACGGTATAAATAATAACAGTATCAGTGTTGTTCCGTTGACCTTTTCTATCTGTTCTCGTGAAATTGACGGTTATCGATAATAAAAACTAATAAAATAATATCGCGCGCGTGCAATGGCGTTGCCGCGTTCGAGCCGTTCCCGATAATATCGCGTCGAATTTTATAACGCGCGATTCGCGTAAACAACCGCGTCGGAAAATGGAAAAAAGCTCGCGACAACGCACGCTCGTCATCGTACGGTTACCGATCGCTGTATTACAACCGCGGCGGCGGCGGCGGCACCGAATAATTTACGTTCGTTCATTCGAGTTTTCGTTGTTTTTTTTGGTTTTACAGAAAAGAACGATTTGTTGTACAAGGACAGCGACGCATATTTGACGATATTCTTGAGGCCAACGCATTTCTATCCCCAGAGCGCCTATGATCTGGTAAGCGTACTACCGCAGCACGCGCGTACTAACCCACCGGTAGCGTACGGTGTCCGGCGTTTTTCGTTGGTCGTCCACCGTTTCCGTCGAATTTTTTTTTCGAGGAGGGTCTCTCCCCTCTCTGGAAGGGTTTAAAATTTTACCCGCGTCCGACGAACGAACGCGAATAATTTAAGTAATATTACGCCGACAAATATGTTCCTACTCGATCGCGGTCCGTTCGAAACACCTCGACGTGGGCGTATTTTATTGAACAAGTAAATAATCCATAGCGGTCTCGTTACCCATATTGTCGTCGTTTTTTCGTTCGACAATTATTTATGAAAATCGTCGTTACGTAACAAAAGCGTTAAACTTCAGTATGGAATACGCGGGTAAGCGGCGGACCACGATCCGATTCGGATCGCGACGGACACGAAATCGGACCGTCGGGATAAGAACACGATTTCTCGGTTAGAAACGGTTTGCCGTGATTCTTTCGCGGTGTTTCGCGATTAACGAAGGAAATATTCGGAAAATCGAAAAACACGTTCAATAAATTCGAATTTTTTATCGGAAAGTAACCGCGATACATGCGGGAATATTCGACTGACGGAACGCTACGGATTTACGTCTATCGGAAAAAGTGTTCACGGACGTTGCACACGAAAAAACACCGCGTCAATTATCGATTTTTGTCCGTGGATCGCGATAAAATATCCGAAAATCACTATTCGATATAAATCTGCCAAATCGAAAATTTGGTATATAACGCGGTGACCGAACGATCGTCCTATATATAATGGACGCGACTTATTTAACGGCCGTTAATTCGATAACGTTTATACCGTTCGCGGGTATGTTTCGCATATAAACACGATTATTATCTACATTCGTATAAATCGCGTCGGTAAAACGAGTTGATTTTTCGCGAAAACGGATGGCGCGTTAAACAGGTAACCAGTTTTCGGCGGGAATGGGTCCCGTACGTTGTTTGCTTATAGCGCGTGTGGTTCGGCGTTTACGTTTCCGGGGATGGAAATTATTCGTAGTTTTCGCGGAGCGCCGCGCGTTATTTGGAAAATGGGTGGCGGGAGGGCTGGGTGGGAAACGGTCTGAGGGACGAAAAATGTACGTACTATATATATATATACACCTACTAGCGTAGGGACGACGTTTCTCCTACTCAGTTCGAGCGGCGCGTTAACGACGACGTTTCACGTCTTAATGTAACGTGTCTCGTCGTAGTCGTCCGAGTAATTGGTTTTTGGTCTTGTTAGTTTAATCGATAAGACCGTATTTGCGACCGCCTCGCGCGATCCGTTCTCACGGTACCGAAACGTCAACATCGGCCCGGCGATAACCGAAATATTAATCAGAATACGACGTGTCATACAATAATAATAATACGCAGTATACCGGTACGATAATACGTTTACATAATGTAGTTATTATTTATCGCTGTGGCGCGAGGACAAATCGACCGGTTCAATACGCTCTGCGCCCTAAAACAAAGAACAATAAGTTGAACGAAATATACGCGCGTAAATAAATAAAGAAACAACTAATCGGTTTCGTAATCGCGTACTTTTTATTCGTACGCGGCGTGTATACAATACCACCATTTTGCCAGATATATCTATATTTTTAGTAAACCACGTTCGCGTGGTTTTCGCATTATACACGCGCAACGTCGAGGCGGACAACGATAGTCCTCGGGCTAGAGAATTCCCTCGTAAACCGTTTTACGTACGTGTTCGCAAGTGTTCCCGGGGTTTCAGGTATACGACGTTTCGGTTAGGACTTAGGAATTCTTATTTAAATAGCTCGAACATTACCGACGGACCACGGAACTCGTTATTATTATTGCGTCGACGAACGTAATTCATTCCGGTACTCGTGAGTACAAAACACTAAAAAACGCGTCGCGCTAAAAACGAACGAAATACGCCGAGTAACGTTTTAATTCTCGCGTAATTCGATTATTATTCCCGCTATTTTTGCGTTTTCACAACGACGCGCGCGCTTTGATTTTTCCGTCGACTGTTATACTTTTCGGTATTCATTTCGACGGTACTTTATTTAACGCGCTAATTTTTCCGAACGCAAGGAAAATCTAGGCCCGAACAACCGGGCGAAATTTTCGGCGCGACTAACGACGTTTACGAAAGTTCGTTTCATTCGTAATTCCGAATATGTTCGCTAATTATTGAAACGCGCGTCGTCCGTGTTCTACAATAGTTCGCCGTTTTTTAATTAAGCGCGTTCGTTAATATAACGCGTACATTTCGTTCAACTCGGCCGAATATTTAGTATCGTTTGAAAGTTAAAACAAAAAACAACGCCGACATTCGCGAATACGGTCGAAAAAACACTCGGTTACTTCGGAAAACAATCTCGCTAGTTCGTACGTTATTCCTAAGTCCGTCAATAAAACGAAACGAAAACGTTCCGAATTCTGAAGGGAACGTAACAATATTCGAATAACCGTTTAAGGAGCGTGGCTAGACTACTACGTTACTACAATAGTAAATTGTAAGTAGTGAACCGTTTGAAACGTGAAATCGATTATTTAATTAAACGTTATCGTAATTAAACGTGTACATAATCGCGTCGTATCAATTACGTTGTTTCGTTATTGTCCGATTACACGTAATTAATAATCGACGGCAAATTGGTTCGGTAAAACGTTATAGTAGTGTATACAATTTACGCCGCGCCTTACCAAACGTCCATGTGCCGCTTAACCGCGGACGGTGATAGTCGAACACAATTATTTCGTCCGAATGAAATTGATCGAATCGATCGTTTTCGGTACGTTCCACGAGGCAAATTCAAAAACGGAACGTTTACGGGAATGGAGGGCGCGTTTTTTATATTATTTATACGAAATTGTTTCGCGAAATTCGAACGGGATTTCGGAAGAAATCGAACGAATTAACGGCGCGTCTCGGTATTATTATTATCGCTTGTACATTGCAGATGAAGCGTTTCGCCGACTTCAAACGGAAACACGAAAAACTACTGGCCAACCCATTGCCGAGGGAAGAGAAGAAATTGTTCACGGACAATAACGTCGTCAACGTGCTCGTGGACAGGGATCAGAAAAACCGCAGGATTCTAGTCATAAACATGGGATGTACGTATAATTGTCACTCCAGTTGTTCTTCGGCTAGTAGATTACGTATATACATTGACCGACGAATACGTTTATTCGATGTTAAGCGAGACGCGTTATTATTGCAAATTTGGAAGCGTCGAAAAACGATTCCGAGCGGAACTCGGTTCGTCGACCTTCGTGGGTTTTCCAAAATTCGAAGCACCGAGGGGGAAAAGTTTAATAATACTTCGAAAAATCTTAGAACAACGATCGCGCATGTTTAAAACGGTTGTGTCGACAATTATATCGGTTTTTTTTCGCAATTCGTCGCGGTTGTTAAGTTGCCTTTGCTCACGGGCCTGTGCCGTTGTCGATTATAATACCGTGACACCATTATTGGTACATACCAATGTTCAAATTCGATTTACCGACGGAAACGTTATTGTTAACGCGGCGTCAATAAACGTTATTTCAAAAAAATAAACAACGGTCTGAACGCATTGGTGGGGCGTTTCTTCACGATAGTCCGGTTTCTTTTTCGTTTTCGAACCCGTCTTGTTGTTGAAAAGAGCTATCGCTTTGGGGTACGTGACAAACACGCGGTTTCATTTCGACAAAATGTACACATTTTCCCGTTACCTATAGGAGCTTAAACTAGTTTGGGTTATTTAATAACCACCACTATCGATTATAAATTACGTTTACCCTTTGATTATTATAGCGGAGTTCGTTCGTTTCGTTTTCGCCGCATATCGTTTTCGTTAGGCTGTTGTTTTCACCGACGAGAGTATAATACGAATTATTTTATATGTCCCGGCTACGCCGAACGTCAATAGAATTACATTGATCGGCGATTTTGCGGAAATTTTCGTAGTTTTCCTCGTATTTTCTTAAATACATCATTCGGTGACGGTTGTTGTCGACGTTCGATCCGATTACAAAAATGCATTATAGATGACCAGGAATCTTTTAACGTTCGTCCCCGTCGACGTGTTCGGGATTATCGTAGAGCGCACGTAACGTAACGTATAGGCCTCGCGTACAAGACCGTCGGTATGGTGGTAAATCACGGCTGGACGTTTTTGTAAGTCGCTACGCGGATTTCTGTAAATAAATAAAATTTAATTTCTCGGTTCTATAGTACCGCCGCGTTCATTTCGATCGATTTATCGTGGCAACACTATCGTAATATGACGGCGGAATAATATATAGTCGTCCTAGTCGTTACGCTTGAACGTTTCGGCGATTTCGCGAAACCGCGCGGTGGATTAACGCGAGATTTTAAATAAACACACCGCCCGCCACGACGCGTGTTATCAGTGTTTCTTAGAGTAATTCCATTCCGGCGTCACGGTTACGCAATAACTTGTCCATTGCGGTCGATATTGTAATATGTGTCCGACGTTACGTTCTTCTCTTCGGAACTTTCGACGAACGTCGAAATCACTTTTCCCGTTTTTCATCGTTTACGGACGGTTTTATATGATCCCGGGTTATTGTTATTCGTACCGTATTATTGTCCACGACAATGATATCGCCGTGGTTCGACTACGACGTGCGCGCCGGTATATCGGGGGGGGGGGCCTATCTTTTTTTTATCGCCAAATAAACGACGGCGATTTATCGCATCACGAACGTACAATAATAATTCTTTCGGCCGGACATAACCACCTATATATTTTGTCGTGGACAGACGACTACGATATTTTTATCGTCGTTCTACTCGCCAACGATCCTTTGTCGCCCCTTTCCCCCTACACACCTCCCACCACGCCACAGATATATTTGTCATCGGCGCTGTCATTACCATCGTCGTCGTTATATAATTACTATTGTACGCCCGTGCGTTTCATTCGAACATTGTCATCAACAGCCGTCCGGACGTTTTGTGTTCGCCGATAGCTTTTCGGATCGGCGTAATCGTAACGGTTTATCGAAAACGCGCCGAAATAAACATTATTACGTCGACGGTCTTCGCCGATTTATATATATAAACTTCGTCCGATAACGATGATAACAATAACGATAAATCGATCGCCGAAAACCGTCGCGTGTTTTTCGCGCGATAATTATATCCGCCTAACGATAACTATATCTTTCAACTCGTGGTGTATGTACGGGGGGGGGAGGGGAGGGCCTGTCGTATTTTGTAATAATAATAACCGCGCGAATTCCGTGAAATTTGCAGCGGCTTGGGACCCGAAACGTCTGAGCAGCGAAAATCTGTTCAAAGTCCTGTACATGATCCAAATCGCGTCGCTGGTCGAAGAAGAGACTCAAGTCCGCGGCGCCGTTATCCTCATCGACTTCCACGGACTGTCCACCAAACAAGTCATGGCCCTATCCCCGTCGTTTGCCATGACGTTACTTCTGTACATCCAAGTAAGCGCCAAGCTTATATAGTCGCCATTCGTAAACGTTCTTAAGCCGCCCTCAAACTCCGTCGACACGATTTAATTATACGATCGTCCGCTCATCTACAGCGTCGTTTTCGGTTATCGTACACTCGTACATCGCACGATTGTAATCCTATGACGGTAGATCGTCTCGTTACGAAACAAGGGAGGGACGGTAGCCCTCGAAGGTTAGCCCGTTACTCGCGATTCGCCGATATTGTATATTATTCGTTTTCCCCCGTGACGTGGTTAATAGTTACGACCCGGTTCATATTTACAAACGTAATATCTCGTTCGCAAAACGTTCGTCTCGAAAATATTGTAATTATTATCGCGTCGTCGTTACGATAATACTATTACGAATACGCGGACTAGGTCGAGAAACGAAATTACCATCCGATCGTCCGGTGTTGGTAAAACGGTAATTAACAATTGGCGCCCAGTGTAACGGAACAGAAAGTTAAACAATTATCGAATTGTTTCGAAACCGGTATAGTTTTATACGTAAGGCGTTTTTAACGGCTTTTTTTTTTTTAATAAAAATAACGAATCTTCAATCCACCAACTGGATAACTGATAACCGCGTATTTCGTCGATAAACGCCGAAAGGCAAATGAAACCGACATCGAGACGTACTTTCAAAACATTTCAGATTTAGTCGCGTTAAATTCATCTTGCGTGTGTGCATTACGACGGCGTAAATTGTGTTTGTATAAGTTTTCTCATACGTTGGTTTTTGTTTGTTTCGTACCTATAAATAGGAAGCTATGCCACTCCGTATGAAAGAAGTACACATTATTCGTCAACCGTTTTTGTTCAATATGGTTTGGCCGATGTTTAAACAGTTCGTTGGCGACAAACTAAAAAAACGCGTAAGTAAAATAGTCGTTATCCCGAAAATTATTTATATTATACACGTGAGTAGATGCGTGTTTGTGTACGCAATATTATATTTAAAACGGCGTACACTGATTGCCGAACCGAACGCTGCTGGCTAGTCCGACTAATGTCGAACCGCTAAGGTTGTACAAAATCGGCGCTTGAAAACATATTATAAGAAT
Source organism: Geopemphigus sp. TES_GeoC_2020 (assembly GCA_025469175.1). Classification (NCBI taxonomy): domain Eukaryota; kingdom Metazoa; phylum Arthropoda; class Insecta; order Hemiptera; family Aphididae; genus Geopemphigus; species Geopemphigus sp. TES_GeoC_2020. The sequence goes on from JAIPRN010001075.1 coordinate 51,211, forward strand.
ACTTAATAACGGATCGAACACTTCGGGTCGACCTTCGTCGAATAAACGGCGTACGATAATGGGCACAATAATAATCGTGAACGTACGATTCGGTACGAAAATGAAACACGGTCCATTTTGGTCAATTTTCAGCTGTTCTTCCACGGTAACAAAATGTCGTCATTGCACAAGTACTTGGACCCGAACATGCTTCCCGCAGACTACGGCGGCAAGAAGCCGAAGATAAACTACTCGAGCGCCGACTGGTATCCCGTATTAGTGAACCTCCAGAGTTACATAGCGGGTGAGTATATACATATATACGTATATAAAGTACATTTTTTCTTTCGGTGGCGTTATTCTGGTTGTTCGTTAGTGGGGGGGGGGGTAAACAATTTTTAGGCCAACGTTCTCGTCTTTTACTACGTAAAATTTACTAGGTATTTGTCGCCACGTTCGAAATATTAAATTTATAATTACTCTCGGGAATTGAAAACGTACGCGCGTTTATTTTGACACGATTCGGTTTTGTATTCCGGCGCGTTGGAAATCGTTATTTCTTATTACGAGTTTAATAATACCGGAGTAGTTCGCGCTAACGGTAATCGACCGACACGAACGGGGGAGGGGGGGAGGCGTAATATCCTTTAACGACACTCCTCCCGTTCAGTCCGCGTCCGTCCCGTTTAAACGGGTTCGCGACTCACGTTTAAAAGCACGCTGAAGAATATCTCGGGTTAGTTACTTCGTGTTTTTACACCGTTTTCAGATTGGAACCAATACGGATTGAAAAAATAATTATGACGCGGCGGCTCAGAACGGTTCGTCGAAATTGTCACCGGGCCAGTTAGTAAACCGGATACGATAATTCGCAAATTTATATTCCATATTATTATTTAAAGCGTTAATTTATATGTTTGTCAATACCGACCGCGGAACACGTACAACAACAACAACGAACACGACCCGTTCGATTTATCACGATTATTATTATTATTAATATTATTTAATATAGTCTTGGGTTTAACGAGTCGTTGGTTTTTATTTTTAATCGTACGTATCGAAACGCGATGGAAACATTTTGGTTACGTGGTTAAAAAAACACGCAAAAACCGTTCACTTTAATTTGTTACGTTCACAAACCCGCGGAACGAAATTTTCACCTCGATGTTGTCATAATTTTTAATATTTATTTAACCTATTAAAACCGGAAGTCATTTCGTTCACTCGTTTATATCTAATTTCGATTACTATACATTCGCTATTCGATTAATATATACTACGGGCTTATAATTCGCCTGAACAATCATGTTTAATTGTCAACGATTAGTCATCGAATGTATATCAATGAGAATAACAATACGACGTTCAATTATTGACGATTTGAAATTAGACCTAAATCTGGTTTAATATTTTTGATTATTTTTTTTATTTTATACCTAATTATGTAACAGCGAAATTTATGTGCTTACATACAATTATTGTTATCTAAAGTAGTTCTTATACGAAATTGTAATTTATCATTATTGTTCTATATTCTTTATAATTTTAGACAAATAAAACGCCCGATCACACAAACGAAATATATATATATATATATATATATATATCGAACATAATTATATTTCTGTATTAATTTAGATTTTTAAGCGTTTACCAATTATATTTAATTATTTCGAATAATATGAAGAATTAAAACAAAAATATTTATTTTTGTGATCGCGCAGATTTAAATTTGTTGTTTTATAATAAAAATTAATTTAACATACTCGTTGTTATTTATTTATTTGCGTGTTAATAGCTAAGGACCGATTAAAGAATCTCTTAAAGTTTTTATATACAGTTATCAAAGTACGAGAGCTTCAATATTATTTATCGGGTATTCTATCACTTATTAAGAATAACGTTAATTATACGTTTGACAAAGGAACAAAGGGGAAATATTTGTTGGAATATCGAGTATTAGTAAGAAACGTGTTAAAAACAAAACGACGATTTTAAAACGAAATAACGGTATGTTGATTAAAACGTTAACGTTTGGGCTATTAGTAGCGTTTGTTAATAGTTTCGGCAATTGGAACGGCCAATGTTGAATCGATAAATATTTAAAAGTCAATAATTAATAAATAAGACGCCTTAATTTATTCGTTAATGTACGCGTATATACTTCGATTTAAAACGCAGCGGCCGTGTCCCCTATCGCGATAATTTTTAACAAACGGAAATAGCTCTACGAGTTTTCCTTATACATACTAGTAAAACGTTTTTCGTTAAACGTTAAAACCACTCCTTACAATATATCCGCCACTTTAGAACCCGTTTTGGATACTTTCGAACTCACGTCCATCGCCTTCGAAATCTGATTTCCTCCTGGCACAAAACTCAGGATATAATTCAAAGCGTCCTTTTGAAGTTCTTTAGCTTCATCTTGTACCGCGTCTACTATTCCATCGTTGTCGTCTTCTCTTAGATTTTTTTCTGTTTTACTGTCGTTCGTTTCGTTATTTTGGCCGTTAGTTCTTTGTCCAAACCACGAACCCCAGGAAAGACCGTTGTTCCTTTTATCACCGTCGTTGTTCTTATTCATTTCGTCGTCTTTATTACTAACATTCGGACCATCGTTACCATCGTTTGAATCACTGTTGCCATTGTCTGTATCTTCTTTTTTGGAGTTAGAGTCTTTATTATCAATATCGTTCGAAACGTCGTTAGCATCATCGCTTGTACTATTTTCCTTATTGCCGTTATTGTCTGTAGCATCCTTTTTGGGGTCCGAGTCTTTATTATTATTATTATCCTTTGAAACGTCATTATCATCGCTTGAACCATTGTCGCCATTGTCTGTAGCATCCTTTTTGGGGTCCGAGTCTTTATTATTATTATCCTTTGAAACGTCATTATCATCGCTTGAACCATTGTCGCCATTGTCTGTAGCATCCTTTTTGGGGTCCGAGTCTTCATTATTATCACCGTTCGAAACGCCATTACCATCGCTTGAACCATTTTTGCCATTGTTTTTATCATCCTTTTCGAGGTTCAAGTCTTCATTATTATCACCGTTCGAAACGCCATTACCATCGCTTGAACCATTTTTGCTATTGTTTGTATCATCCTTTTCGAGGTTCGAGTCGTCATTATTATCACTGTTCGGAACGCTGTTACCATCATCCCTTGGACTATTTTCGTTATTATCGTTTACAATTTTCGCGGTAGTATCGTCGTTATTATTTTTACGTGCCACTACATATGCCTTTAATTCTTTAGAATAATAAATCCTATCTGGTAGGTTATTATTTATTACGTAATCTATTTTCTCCGCCGATGTAAGTTCTTCCATTAATACTTTTTTATTGTAGCCCTGAAAATATTTGAAATAAAGAATAAACAGTCGGAATGTATAATAATAAGAATAGCAATCATCATCATCATCATCATCCTCGCCTTATTCCCATCTATTTGGGGTCGGCTACCTTAGTCTTAAACCTCCATTTGCCCCGATCTCCCACATCCTCGACGCACACACCAGCAATCCTCATATCCTCCTCAATCGTGTTTAGCCACTTCTTCTTTGGTCTTCCTCTTCCTCTTCTTCCTATCACACTCAATTTCATAACTGTTCTTACTGCTTCTGAATCTTTTCTCCTCATAATATGCTCAAACCATCTAAGTCTATTCTCCCTCATTTTATCCATAATTGCCGCTACTCCTAAGCTTCCTCTTATATATTCATTTCTTATCCTATCTTCTCTTGTCACCCCACTCATCCACCTAAGCATTCTCAT
>JAIPRN010001076.1:0-54947 GCA_025469175.1 Geopemphigus sp. TES_GeoC_2020
ATACACATTAATTTATATATATATATATATATATATATAATAAAAAAAAACATTTATTTCAAAAAAATAAAAAGTACTTTATATATTATATTGTCATTTCTAGCCTAAAAGTTTTGCATTTTTATAAATATGAAGTTGTTTTAAACAAACAATGGTACAATTTAATATTTTAAAATTACCAGTCTAATAAAATGTTTTAAAAATTTAGGTTAAGAACTGATTTAAACTTTAAACATTTAAAACCCCTTAAATGATTATACTTAAAAAGTTAATATAATCTCAAACGACACTTCGGCTTTCTGGAATATGTATTGCCTTAGTATAGTTAACTGAAAACTTCTGTATGAGTAACGTAATAAGTTTTGCGAGTAGATGGATCGTATTTAGCTTAAGTTCTATAAGCTATATAAGTTTTTACGATATTGAACATTTTTAATAAAGAAGGCTGTGTAGTCTACACAATTATTGAAAACATTAGATTACTAGTTAAATCGAGCCAGTTAGAATACATCTGATTGAATAAAAATATGTAATGAGTTTGATACTCGGCGATAAAATTTAGTGCTCAATTTAGATTATTGTATAATTATATATATTATTATAATTTATAACTGGTTAGTTTGTTTTACAGTTGTCCGGTAAAAATGTATACCGAAATAGTACGCATAAAATTCATATTATATTTACATTTTTCAATATTTACAATATATTAGCCAGGGCATGTCGTTTGGTACAATTTAAAATACAAAAAGTATTATCGTAATTTATATTGTACTTTTAATCTTTTTTTAGATTGTTTTCGAGGTATTAACAGTAAGGCAACATACAAAACAAAACATTTTTTTGGAATTTCAATTGTTTGTCACTGAGGAATTTATATCACTTTTTTGTCAATATGGAGAAAATCTAAATAGCCATTTGCAAAACGCGAGTATAAATATTTTGTCGAATAACAAAAAAAAAAAAAATAAAAATTAAGAATATATTATTAATATTATTTAATTGATATAACGATATACATGCATATTAGTGTATTACATTAAGCAAATACACTATAATCAAATATTTTAACGATTTAAATTTAAGGAAAATAAAATTCGTGAATAAAGGATTACTTTAGGTATTTGTATAGATTTTATAATCGTTTATTTTCTATCGTAACATTTTTATTATTGATTTATTAAGTTTGAGGTCAAATTCGAGATAAAAAAATATGCTTTTAAATGAAACGATCTACAATAAACAATTTATGTCGAAAAATACAAATATTATGTCTTATACATTTTCGTACATGCTGTCGTTTATAATGATTTACGTGAAAATCTATCAAAATATAATGATATACTCGATTGTTATATAATTAAAGTTACTCTGAACAATTGAAAAGCGTGAAAAAATGTTGATGGTAAAACGTAAAAATAAAATCGGATAAACTTTATATTTGAACGGTAGTACAGATAGACGTATTTTTTGTTTAAGTAATAGAATATACAATCACGGGAGTTAGATTTTAGAGATCACGACCCGGAAGATGATTCAGAAATTTATAATAGAACAATGAACAGACATCGAGTTTGGACAAGATCAAAGGATATGTTCGACTTAGTGATGTTTATTGTACAAACGCTTTTGGTAAGCGAAGAATCGAGACTAAAATATACACTAATAAATTATTTACCCACCCAATTCTGTACGCTACTAAAATAATTGTTTCGAATCTGTTATGTACAAATTCGAAGAATCGTTTGTGTTCATAATCAGTGGGCTTAAAAATTAAAAAGTATAAAAAATAGGTAAATTTGTTGTTACTTGTATAAAAGTAAGATGCGCGTGTAAACATTGTTATTGCGTCTAGATTTATTTATGGCGATTGGTTTTGGCCAATCACAAAGCAGAGAATTGATTTTCGGAGATTGCTTGTATACATTATAATATAAGAACAACAGTAAACATTTTATCTTAGTGATAGAGAAGAGATTACGGAATGACGTCATTCGTTATTAAATCTGGGCTGAATGTATATATAAATTTTAATACGAAATGCTTGATATTTCTATATAATAATAATAATAATAATAATAATAATAATAATAATAATAATAATAATAATAATAATAATAATAATATCTGAAATTCGTAATAAATAATGTTTTTCTTCGTGTTTATGATCAAACATCAAAATTTAAATTTTATAATATATGTGTGTTCTTTACGTCAAGATGTAAAGAAGACGATTTTTCTGAAAAGGTTATTCATATACAAATATTATAATTAAACACTAATTTAAATAGTGAACTTTTATAATATTACAGTATAGCGAAGTAATAATAAAAAGTTTTATTCGAGAGTAAAAAATAAAGAAGTTATAAAATATTTTAGATTAATGCTCAAAATATACGTTTAAAACGTAAACGATTCTTGTATATTGTATAAAAATACTATTATTTAAATTTATTTGATCGAAATGTTATTCGAAAAACTTATTTAGTGTAATACGTGTGTGTATATATATATATATTAATGTTTGCTTTATAAAATCACGTTTGACGTCGATTTGTGCGTGTTTTTATATTTATTATTCGTCCCGTATCGGTGTTAATGTATTATGTCACTTATACAGATATTGTTACTGGAATGCGCTTTTGGGAGGTTAATGACGAAATGTACCCGTGCAAAAATAACGAGTTATGTAAAAAATTTCGAGCCTCGTCGGTTATATAGGTTACGATGTTTAAATTAATTAACTAATGGCGTAGTTCACTTGAGCTTTTATAATATAAAACAGTATGCTACTTAAAAAATATGGGTTAACGAGAACGTAAATGTATCGACGATAATTATCCGTAATTTAAATAAACACTATTGGGGCGCGTTCCCTCGATGCTTCACGTTTTACTTAATCACTCCACTGTCGAAGCACTAAAACAAAATCAATTCGCTTTCAACTTTTTAACGGTCGTAACGATATTAATAGTATATAGTTGAGTGTTATTTAATGACGTACTCACTAGGAGCCATTTATCTATAGTTCGCGTACGTGTTTTCATAACGTACATTATTTGGTAAGGCTACAAGATCAACACGTAGACTGATCGGTTAGAGCGACGTCCATCAATATAGAATAAATAAACAAACGGATTTCTTCCTATATAATCGGATATATATATATTTGACCATTCGAATGGGTTAAAACCCCTTTAGAGTTTAAATCATACGTTAATCATATTTAAAGCGTAAGTTTAAAAAAATGAATAGTAAATTTACGAATAAAAAACCACGTAAAAACAAAAATTAGAGCTAAATTGTTCCTATTGTTGAACGGAAAGAGGTATATAAAAAGAAAACGATAGAACATATTGGACAAAAAGGTTCGAATAACCAATCGGCGGAGTACGGGTTCTTTGTTTATTCCCTTCTAATTCTTGATATCCGTTTTAACGGAAATTATATTTTGACATAAAATTATAAAAGAACAAGAATATATATTTTACACTTGTTAGGGACTACTCTTTTATTTCTTTTTATCATTAAGATTGCCTTCTTTTCTCGAGTACACTGCTTGAATATCTATACATCTATACAATGGCCCATTGACTACTTTAATAAAATGATGGCGTTGCAAAGTAATTGAGTACGTTTTGAACAAAAATTAAAACGATTCGAGTCCGACATACGTATATATAATATATAGTGACGAAAAATAGACGTTACAATCTATTGTGGCTTTAGAGGATTCCGATTTTGTTTACGGATACAGTGTTTAGAATTGAACGTTATAACAATATAATAAATTTTGAAAATACGAAAAATAGAGCAGAACGTTTCTATTTTACAATAACTAAAGCAATTTGAACTTTTTTTGTCGATAATACATACATATATATATTTCGCTTAAATTTCAAACGAATCTAGGAAATAAATTGTTTACTTTGAGTTGTTTAAAGGTTTTCTTAGAAAGTATCGTATTTCTGTATTGACTGAATTCGAACGTGTATATGACAGATGTGTTTGAAAAAATTTGTGTCATATTAGTTATGGTTATCGGGTTTTTATTTTAGAAAATAAAGTCGGACAATTGCTTTCGTTTTTGTTTTTTGAATATATCGGCCAATTTTTCAATACTATTATTTCCCTTAGAATAAGAACAGGCGAATGTGATTTAAAACGTGTTCGTTTACCGTTATTCCATAATAATATTTGTATCATTGTTTTATTTCCGCCATTATTTACGTTTGTTCTACTGCAATACGGCCGACCTACAGCACTAAATGTAATAGAATTGCCTACTCGAGACGCCTCGCAAACGTCGATCGATCGAAAATTGTTTAGTATATTAATACTCGTTTAATGTAATCAATATTATAAAATGTAATCCAGGTCCCAATATGGCGCTCCACACTACATATATATTTTAACTGCCGACATTTTTGCGCTCTAGGTTTATTAATTTAAAAATTCTTATTTAATTGTTATTTGTAATGTAAACATGTTGTTCTAGTGGTCGGCTGTTATTGTACGATATTTAAAATCAAAATACTCGTTAAAAACGAAAAACAATTGATCGTATAATTTTTGCGTTTACCACGAATCTACGTTGTCGTTTTTGTTCGTATTTGTATAATTTCTTATATTCAATAAAGTCAGTTTTCGTTTGGCATTGTTTTATAATTGAGTAAAACGTAGTGAAAAACGCGTAACTACGTAATTACATAAATCGTAATTTTAATCTATAAAATTTAAAACGCGCAAACGTTTTTTTTTTTAACTAAAATAATTATTGATAAAATAAACTATTTTTTAATACGTTTTACTAATTGTTTTAGTTCGATATGTTTATTTCACAGGATTCCTTTTTATCACTATGAATTGTAAGCAATAAACTTTTCCGCACGAGTAACATCCTGTACATAATAAACCCAACGGAAATATATAGGCGAAGAATTATATTTCCATTAGACGCGTAAAGACATCTCGGTGTATGGGGGAATTGGTATTTTCCATTATTTCGAACGCATATAAATGTAATTTATCGCAAGATTCAAAATGTTTGCGTGACTAACACGAACACGAAAGAGTCTATTTTATCAAAGGAAAACATCAACGACAATATTCACGCCGTTTATGACTTTGTTGTGTGTACAATACAAATACGCGTGTCGGAACAAATTTGTATTACTATTTAAAATATTTTTTCATCAATAAAAAACACATGCTCTTGGTGATTGCCCGTTGGTATCAGTTTTAATGAATAAACGTTAAAATTGCGTGAGTATCAGGTATTTAGAACACAGTACGTTCGTTAAGTTTCCGGAATAAATTAAATAAAAACACGGATATAAAAATAAACGAATTTATGTACATCGACCCTCTATAAAGAACCTTTGTCTAGTTATACATTCGTTGCAGCGTCGGTAAAGCTGTTCAAATGCCACGAAAAAATCGTTCAGTGGGATTGCCTTTAACTGCTCGACACAAAGCTCTTTGAATCGTCGGAATGTCGTTGAAAAAGTGGCCTTTCATATTCAATTTGGGTTTTATAAATAAAAAACAATCCGCTGGAACCAAATCGGTAAAAACATTCGTCGCCCGTTACGATTGTCTTTAAAAAATTTGGATCAAAGTGTTTGGTGCAAAAAAGACGCGTCGGTTTTCGTTTAAAAGGTGTGGAACAAACTTATCGGCGGTTCATTTTTTCAGTTAAAATTGTACGCAACCCGTGTTTACCGATGTTAAGCTCTTCTGCTATAGACCGAAGGGTAAGGTGAGGTTGTTGACTAGCAGCGCGCGCACTTTCGCAACATTTTCGTCATGAACATCTTCCACTTCGTTTATCCAACGACTCTCGACCGTTTTCGAATCGTTTCCGTCATGTGCATGTAATAGTACGAGATCTAGCATCTGAATGACCGCTGTATCATAGAATAAGTTTCTACGAACGATTTTTTAAGTCGAACACGAAATATTATCGCGCTTCTTTGTTCCACATGGCAAGTTCGTACGAAGCAACATAAACATACTGTATATATCTACAGACCGAAACGATTAAACGTGCCGATACTTTGTACACGTATTCGTTAGACTTTGTGGTATAGGAAGTATACGTTGTACGCGCGATAACGTTATTTATATTCACTATAGACATTTAGTTCGGGAATTTTTCAGACATACTGTGTAGTACAGTTTGTTTTTTAATTTTAGCAAACCTGTTAATAACGTTACACTTTTAATACGGAAAAACGCGTTAACCGGAAAATAAAATAATTACCTCGAACTTTCTGTTTCGTGTTCTATGTGGAAAAATCGTGCGTTTCATTCTAATCACAATATATATGTATCATCGAGTTATACATTTAAAAAAAAATACAAACGTCTCGCGACAATAGTATCTTATACGAAAAATACCGACGAGTATTAGTAATCGTTAGAACCATTGTGTTCGAGACGTACAGTTAATAATAATTATAGCATTTTGAAATTATTATTATTGTTCGTAGTAACTATACCGAAAATAGGTATAATTAATTTGTGCGATATTCAATTGTTATACTCGCGTATACATATGTGTTTTGTGTGTGTGTGTGTCTTGTATGCGCTCGTCATATTTAACGATATTATATAGAACAACGAAATTGATTTAGTTTTGGTAATTCAAGTCGAACATCTAGCGAATATCTAGAGTAAAAGTACGTTTTGGGTAAATAATCGTTACCTCATAAAATTATACGTTTTCGGATGAAAAGTTCGAATACGTATTGGCGCGTTGACCACCATCGAATACTGTACTTTTGCGCGAACGTCAGATGAACGGCGAACTTTATACTCCGTTTTAAACTGAGAGTCCAGCTCTCGGGATATATGATTTGGTTGATTACGTTTCCGATGGAAAAGTCCCTGTTCACGTTGCTGCCCGTAACTATTGTCGAGCGTCTAAAAGTTCGCGGTTCGTCACGCCCATGCGAGTACGTTTCGTAATTATTTTGGTTAGTCCGTTAGGCGGGTCTGGTAGCCGTGGAGGTCCCTAATTGTTTTCGGGATTCGGCGCAGCTGCCGCGCGCGTACTTTCCCGGAACGAATCGGGCGAGAATCGAACGTTATCAGACGCGCAGCGTCGCGACGGAAAGTTTTTCGAATCGGCACAATAACGGCAATTTCCGAATCAATAGCGTTCGACGTGGCGGGCAATAAATAGCGCTTAAATAAATCAAAGTACGTTTGTCTAACCGCGAAACGCCTACAGTTTTCAATATTTTTATATCTTGGAGCGCGTAATAATTCGCGTTTATAAATATAATATCGCTTTTTTTATTGCACAGCAGCGCGTGATCAATCGAGTTCACTAATTATTGAAATAACGCGCAATTTCCGATCTGTACAAAACGATTATGGTCATTAATTTGCCACGTATTTCTAATTCGTCCGCGGTAATAAGATAAAGTATTCTATACCTTTGTTATTAAACGGGTTTAATTTTTCGTCGAATATAACGTTAAGTCGACGGGTTCCTTTCGAAAGACATAATGATATTTCGCGGGCCCGCGTGGGTGCGAACATTGTTTCTGTATTATCGCCCCATAATATTATTAAATGTTTAATCGAATTTGAAAAACGTAGACAGGGTTTATAAAACGAAATTATGCTTGTATACAGGGTGACGTTTTCCGTCTCGAGCCAGGCTTATACGTAAATCATATTTCTCGGGAAATGTAAAGCATTTTTCAGACGTTTCTTTTCGACATTTTTTTTTGCACGTTCCATCTTATTTTGTTTTGTAATTTCAATATTTTTACTCCATTTTACTATATCGATATAGTTACGACAAATATTTTTGATTTTTAAACGGCGATCTACCAGCTTTTAATAATAAATTCTTACTAGGGATGTAGGAATATGGGAATTTACGTGTGTTGAATTTTAAAATTTAGCGAAGTTTCTCGAATAATTAAGTATTGAGGTTGAAGACAAGATGAATTAGAGGAGTTTTGTACTATTAAATATTTGGCCTCTTAGAGACGTTTCGTTATATATACCTCTTGTAATCGAGGTGATTATAATCAGTATGTAATGTCTATCAAAAGTTAATTTATTATTGTAATAAACGTACGAATATTACAGTTTACATTGAACTATGCAACAAAAAAAAAAAACTCCTACGACTAAATGTCTTTTGATTAAGAGCTATGTGTAAACGGAATATGGAAAAATAAAATCAAAAAAACATTTTCATTTATATGTATGTTTATTATCTATAAAATAATATAGAACAAAATATAGATAGCCATTTGAAAATCAAAAGTTGGCATTCGTTTATTGAGTATGGATATAATTTTGAAAATGGTCTATACATTTTCTTTAAATGATTTGATAAAAGATAAAGATAAAGATAAAGAATATCGAAATTAAATTTGTTTAAAATTTTGGTGAATAATACTAACTCATGTTAAAAATCATCCCTAATTATAACATATTGACGTCTGTTATGACTCATAATATATTATATAGATTATGTGCTAATGTGCCACTTAATTGTTTATCATACAAAAAATATACGTGATATTTAACGTGAATAATAATAATCGAAAAAATTATTCTCTATAAAATATGAAGTTTCATATAATTTAGGTTCAGAATTTACAAATAGGTATTGTACAGTCGAGTACACGTGTTAGTTGTAGCGAAATTTTGTTTAACTATCTTTCGTTTCATTCGTTTTTAGCGAGTTTAGTTTTGAATATATTTTATTATTGCATTATTTATCTATTTTAAATGATGGAACGTCAAGCATAACACGTAAACGTTATCGATTGCGTGCATTCATAATAATTTCTTTCCGGTAATTAATTGTTGGGAACATCGAATATCGTAAATACTCGTAAGACTCGAGTTTTATCGATTGAAATCAATTCGAACTATATACGTAGTGTAATATAGACGCGCGTAATACTTGGCGAGTATAAAAAATGTCTAATATTGAAACGAAAAAAGTAATAAACGTAAAGTAAACTTGTATATTAAATTATGTATATAGAAAAAGTCGTGCGCGGAATACTACGTAAAAATGATATGTCCATTGTCAAAATAGGAATATATATATATAAGAAATAAGAGAGTCACGCAGCTTGTAAGTAAAGTAAACAAATGTGTATGGTCGATTGAGAATAATAAAAAAAACTCCAAAAGTTTTTGACAATCTACTATTGTTACAAACTTGGGAAATAGAAACTTTACGAAAATCTAACCTTGATTTATTTGTAGTACGTACGTATAGGAGTGATTTTATTTGCATTTATAATTAACGCGATAATTTTTAAGGACGAACAAATCGAAACAACGGTAATCGGTGAATTTATAGCGATTATACGGTTCGAGTATTTCGACAGCACGATGTCAAAGGGAAAAACACAACATATATTATACATACATTATAAACGTATATTTGACATTCTGCGAGACCGAAACGTTTGAGACAACAAAATAATGACATCAACTCTTCATTAATGTTAAAATGTAACACTTAAAGTATAACGTCCGTGGTGCTGACATTATATTCTTATTCCGTTTCATAAAACTAGAGACTCTCCTGTTGATCATATTAGCGGTAGTTGCGGCAAATGCGTGGAACGTTTAACACGAATTAAGGTAATATTTTTTTGCAATTCTTGATACCGACACACTTTTTGTATATTTTTACCAATCAACGTACGTCATAAACATTCGGTATTCATATAAACAGGCGCTTATTTTCGTTGTGTTTTACCGCATTCACGTTTATAAATGTTGTATTTCGACGCAAGTAAAGTACATCAGTCGACTACTATACCTAAATAAATTATACTATATTCAATAAATAGTTTTTATAAATACTTCACAATTGATAAGAACTTTATGTTATTGTACGCTCCTTATTATTCAATCCTAGCACCCGATTATCGAAAATCGTACACCAATTTTAAAGATACTATAGAAAAATGACTTACAGAAAATAAAGTAGAATTTCCTCCGTTTAATGCACTTTATAAATTATGAAAAAGGTAACGCTTTGACGTTAAAAGAATTGAAATTATTTTTTTATAATTAAAAACTCGGATTTTTTAAAAATAATTATTGTTTTCGAATTTTCTTGGCGTATATATATTTTAAAGGCAAATGTATACATCGACTATATTTTATATAGTGTCATTTATATGTAAGCTAAACACAGCGACTCAAAAGTATTTATTATTTATATTAATATTTTACGACGCGTTAAAAATTGAAAAGAAGTTGATTCATATTCCTTTCGTTTATTCGTTAATAAATGAACGAATAAAAAATTATTAACGAAGAATACGAACTGAACATGATAAAATTGTCATTCGTGGTTGAATTTTGAAGTAACAGTTATCGTGTTATGTATTTAGGTGTACGATTAATAATCAAATAATGTCGCGTTGAAAATAATCGATTGTGACGTGAAATCCTTTGAACCCCTTACAGTATTAATGAATATTGAAGTGGCTCGTTTAGATATTGACTATTTGTTATAAAGCCCTTATAATATGCTCGTATTTTTCACATTCGGAAACTATGAAACGTTGAAAATTGTCCACGGAGAGCGCTACAATGGAGGTAAATATAACGCGAGTGTGTGGTAAATGTCGAAGGTATTAAACGATTTTTTACGTCTTATCGAAAACTTCGTCGCGTGACCGTTTCGCTGGTACACCTTAACGATATTTCATCAACGACATTAGTCCGTTAACAAATATGATAGTATTCGAAAGGGGCCACTCCCCTCTGGAGTCGGCGATAGTAAAAATCGAACGGGCCGTCGTTCAAGACTCTTGTATTCCGTCGTCCGTAACAGTTTTACCACGTCGTCGATGATTTGGTATAACTGTGTGAAAATTGTGGATCCACGGCACGTCGTTATTATTTCTGTAACAGATGGTGGTAAAACCGCGATCGTGTTACTCGATAATTTTATATTAGTGTATTAGGCGTTTTCTCGGTTTCGGTCCTTTTGCCGAGCTCCCGGTCAGAAGGGAGGGTAGGTAAACAAGTCGGATCGTAACGAATACGTCGGCCCGTTGAGCCGGGCGCGTAATAATAATGATGTCGGCGTCGTGAATCGTCGACGGTCGACGATGGTGATCATTGTTCAAGCGCGATTCGTCATCGGCGACTCCGCACGATTACGTGTGCGCCGAAGCCGACGCGTGCGACACGTTTGAATGTCGCCTTGACCGTCGCTTTACGTGATATACGCGCGAGGAACATTTACGTGCTGGAGCCACCTGGGCGATATCTGAAGATATTGGTAGGACGACACGCGTACCGGCGAAACTAATTTTGGAAAAACGTAATTACACCCGTACTTACCGTCGACGACGAATATTCGTTTTCTTCGGAGCGCAACGCGTTACGGCGTTCCATTGTCGCGGTAAGTAGCGTGTCGTTTACAAACACGTCGCTTTCGATAAATTCGATATTCGTTTCCCCCTCCCTCGATACGGTTAGACGTATATATATATATGTGTGTGTGTGTGTGTGTGTGCGCGCGTAAGTATACTGTACAGACATTACACGGTGTGTATAGACAAGGCTCATCGTGTGGCTCGCTAAGCCGCGAATATAAAAAGGGTCACGGGGTGGCTGATGCTCCTGTGAAAGCAACAGCGACGATTTTCGTTGGGCCGGGGTGTGGCGGGACGGCGGTTTAGACGTTCCCGGGCGGTTAGCGAGCTTCAGCTATTACGTCATTCGAGGCCCCGTGACCTCATCGTTGACGTCATACGGTCGCCGTCGTCGTCGCGGATGCTCGTGAATCAGTCCCCGGGTCAATTCGCGGTGCCGCCTCCTGCCCGCTGCCACCCGAGACCGCGCAGGTACTATACGGCGCTGTGGCAAAAATCGCGAAAGTCGCAATAGTAACCGCCGCGGTATTTTATAGTGGCCATATACCGCGCGCGTACCGACGCAACGGGCGCCCGAGTACCGTCGACTACTGCGCGACGTTCAGATACCACGTATCCGAGACGCGCGCCCCGGGAAAGACGAACGGGCGACGACACGGTCGTATTGAAATTCTACCGTGGGAACTTTCGGTATTCAGACAGCATTTCGTTTCGTCCCGACTTTACGCTAACGACTCGCGTGCGCGTTTCGTCCACTAGTCGGAATAAACGCGCAACGAGTATATCGTATTTTCGCTTTCTAATTATACCGACGTACACGTTTTACGTTTTATTTTTTTCGAACTGTTATTCTACGTAACAACTCGTTTCGATCTAAGCTATTTACATTTTTCTTTTACACGTCGTACGTTAACGCGTACGTGGAAACATTTTTGCTTTTCCTAAAAGAAAGCTCTTACAATTTCACGGACAACGCCGGTGTTCAGAATATTAGATAACGTATTACGTTACACAATCATCCGTTAATCGAACGTGCAAAACGTCCGATCGAAATATTATCAGTCTCCGTAGTAATTATGTTTAAAAATATGATTTATAAATACGTCGATGTAATTTTCGTTTGTAAGTGTAGCATATAAAATCTAATTTACAGTCTACTAAAATTTGCGGAGCGTAATTTTTATACTTGAAAAATAGGTATTTAACGATTTTAGGTAGTCCCATATATTGACCACCAATCGAAACAAAGTTCTTTCCGTTTTCAGACTTTAACGAATCGTTCGATTCATTATTGTTGTTTTCGACGTTTGATATTTAGGGCGACTTCCTTTTTTGTTATTTCGACCGACGTTTTTTCATTTACACTCGGTTACCGCGTGCGATTTTGTCGCCAGCAATAACGCGGTCTTAAACGCCATATAGACGCTGGCGTCGTCGTGGGCTTCAAATTAAATGGATCCAAAGTCAGGATTTTTTCATACTATTTTCTTAGAATGGGATGTCATTTCCCGTTGAAAATGCGTTTTTTTATCGGTCTATTATTAAAAATATCGCGAGGAATAAAACATTATTTTTATTCTCCATCGAAATCGGCAATAATTAGTAAAATCAACGTTAATCTTAACGCGTTTTAACGTGTTATATTAAAATTATTTATACACTAAATATTAAACAGTTCATTGTCTACGATAAATTTGTGGCAAAGTGTCAAGTTAGCACCGACATGTTTGTTCGTTATCCTGTAACTAATTGAAGTCCTAGCTAATTCTAAAAATAAACTAACGGAATCTAGAAAATTTCTAGTAAGTTTTAATATTAATTTAAAAAAATTTAGGACAACGCTTCGGTGCTATCTTTATGTGCATATTCTTTATCTTCTACGATCAATTTTTCTGTGTGCGATTATTAATCATTCGCCGAAATTAAACTATTATTGTAGCTCGACGGCGTAATTTCTGTGCGTCGCGCATATTTAGAGCGTAGACTTAGCGCTATTGTTGCCCCATCGTACAACGAAGTTCTCCCATTTTTATTGCGTCGTAAAAAGGAAAAACTAAATAAAAATAAACCGCTTCCTATAACACTCGTATATTGTGGTTTAAAATCATAGACTCAGTAATGCGATTTTAAAAACGAAAATAATATTTTATTTAACGAAAAAGCAATAACATAAAGACGAAAACCGTTCGATAGGTACAGTAAATAATCTTTCCCCCGACGATTACGAATTTGAATTTTTCTCGATTACAATTTAGTCCGTATCAACTAGGAAGTCGCTTTTATTCAGTCGTCAATTCATTCCTATATGTGTAGGAATCGCGTTTAATGATTTAAAGTACACTTTTAATGAAAGCAGGCTCGTTTTATGAACGGTTGCATTATTGTACGCTCCGCGTTATATTTTTGTCGTTACGACGAAGACAGTTATAAATAATGCCAGACAAAAACCGAATAACAATAAAAAACCGTCGCTTCTCGAAGAAACAATAATACTATTGTGCGAGAGAAGGGATACAAAGAATTATAAAATGTAGCGTACTGTCATGATATGGGGTTACGAATAGGAAATGTGACAGTATTTTTAGGTTTTAAAAAAGCGTTATTGACATTGAAGAGACAATTCTATAGTTCGGTCGCAAGGTGTATTCGCAATAAAAATGGTTTGTTTTTCTTCAATCGTGACGGTAAATAAAATGTTTTTTAAAAATAAAACGTAAGTTGTGTACTTATGACGGTATCACCAAATCACGTCCGTTAATGTAAAATAAACGGCGAGTATACCACGTAAAGTTTAAAACTTAAGGCGACAATATTTCATATTCGTTTAACTTTTTCGTCATTAAGCGTTTAAAAATTAGGATAATTTAATTATCGTTTACATATTGTATCCGAGAAACTGTATGGTTAACGTTGTACAAACTAGTATAAGTACCGTAATTGTACGAACCTCCCGTCTGTTAGTGTCAGCGGGAGGTGCTCGTTACGTGTCACCGAATAGTTTGTAAATAAAAATTGTAGCACGCTGTTGGTTTTGACGATAAGACGGGCTGTATTTCCGATTAATTAATTTAATGTAACGACAATCGAGACTTATTTAAACTTATGGGAAATTTGTAAAGAGGGGTAACGGTATCAAACAATAAATTACTCGACGATATAAGATTACAAAATGAGACCGGCTTACACGGTGACGGCGACGACCATACAAACACGTCGTCAACCACACTCGTACACGAGAAACAAATAAGGAACGTCGTGTCACGATGTACGTTAAAAGGTATATGGAACACGATTTGTACTAAAACGACGACCGTATTACGGGCGTTTATTTCTCTAAAATGCAACCAACTATGAACGTACGAACTGGACGGAATTAGGTTTAACGTAGTGAAATAGGATCGAATGTGAAAATTGGCGATGATGGTCGTGTTTCGTGCGTGTAACCGACGAACTACTAATTTTAAATAATATTCGACGGGAGTCTGAATTCCTTGTGTGATTTCCTCGTACAAACGTCCCGGCGTTCATTTTTCCGTTTGGGTACGTGTACGATATTAATTAAAGGTCAACGAGCCGCGGAATACCAGTAACCGTCGATCATCGCTATACTATAATTACTTGACGCCGATATATTATTCGCTTGATTTAGAATCTAAAAAGGATCGCGAACAACGAAGAGGGAAAAAATAAGTTCGAGTTATACACTAAGTAACACGAAATTGAAACATTTTAGTCATACACCATACTTTCGTCGCGGTATATTATATTTTTCGCGCGTCGTAATAGAAGGGAATTTTTTAATCGCATTTTATATGTTTAAAAGCGCTGACTCGACCACCATTCATCGTTCACACGAACAACTGGCGGTATTCTGTATCAGTGGTCGTGCGAAAAATTTTCGAATTCGTTATTGTTACACAAATGCGTTTCACGTCGAACATTTAAATTTATTTCGAATAAAAAACAAACCGTTGATATATTTGTCTAACGGTAGTTTTTGTTTCGTATTACGTCCATTTTTAATAATACATTCCTAAATATATATATATATATATATATATAGGTACATACATACAGTACGAATAGAAACATATTTTACGTTTATATTTTTAAAATACCGCATACCGTAGATTATACTAGTCCAATTATTCAAATTATCGTATATAATTATCGTATCGATAATCAATTATTCAAATATTTACGTCCAATTAAACAAAATTATTTTTTACCCGAGTTTTCGGGATTATACAAATAACGTTACACGTTATGCTTTCCAAGCAGATATTAGCGTAATTTAAGTTGTTTTTTCGACGAGTGTACGGATAATCGAGATACTGCTTCGTGCGACCATTTTCGTGTATATCATATACGGTCGACGAAATTAATAGGTAACGAACTACGCTCGAATTTTTAAATGTACGGTACGAATGAAAAATTTCCAAATAAAGAGATTCTTAATAGAGGCGTTTAATAGTATATGACGCAGTCGTAACGACGGCAATTTGAAAACGCGCACCAACGTTACGGAGTCTATATCCTCTGTAATTTAACGTCGTGAACGAATAAATGGAATTTCTGACGCGAAAAAGATAATGTATATTCGTAAGATATCATAAACATAAATAGGCTTGTGTGTGTGTGTGTGTGTGTGTGCAACCCCCAATTACTTTCCTCGGGATATCTCTATAAAACGTGGTTTCTAAAGGATTTATAACTCCGCTTGAATTACCGTCTTAGAATTTATAACTTCCTCGTTTACGACTAATTTGTTTCGTCGGTGGACAACAATCTTTCCACTGAAAATAATCGTATGGCAACGAGTTATGTTTTGTTTTTTGGATTCGTAATTTAAACACTTTTCATTTACGTACATTTTTAAACTGTTACATAAATAGTTGTTTAGATTTCGGAAAACGAAATATTGTAACCGGAGGCTATTTACGACATAGATTAGAAATCAGTTAAAAAGGATCAAAAGATGACTATCACCTATCAAGAACGAGGAACATTATTCGAATTGTTATAGGAGTTAAATTCGACGTATGAGTTAATAAAAGTTTTAATTATAATCTGTTGATCGTTCAACTATGAGTTTTGTTGTAATCACACCGATGACCGTTACCAAAAATAATATAAATATTATATACATTTAAATTTATTATATCGGATATTTTTCGCGAGAATTTAATTTTAATTAACGCACGTACTTAGATGTTTGCGATTTAAAATGTAGAGGAATAATTAACGTCGAAATAGTATAATTTTTGATATTTTACACGTTTAATTGTGGCGTCGAAATATTTGTCGACATCGGTAACTTTCTGGTTTTAATCAGTTTTAGTTCCTCCGTGTGTCGTACTCGCATACTGAGTACATCAAACAAAATTTCGGCAAGTTCGAATTCGTTTTCACGGTTCACATCGCAGTCGCGGACTAATCAGTATTGCACTCTTTCGATTACGGCTAATACGAGCGGTACACAAAAAATGAATATTTAAAACGTGGAAATATCGATTTGGCCCCAGATGGTGCTTTTGTGGGGTAATTTAAATAAAGGAATTTTCGTATATTATTTATTCAGAAAACCGTTGAGCAGCCGACGATATATACACCGCTATCTTAATAAGAAAATGGCGGGGGTCACCGGTTTCCACAGGCCGGGACTGATAACACGTTTTATTTTTATTTTACTTTTATTTTCGTCCGGGAAATTTTATGTATATTTCGAAATCCATAAAGCCGGATTGAAATTCAGCAGCGAAGTCGATTATTTCCACGGATAATCTCAGGGCACTTAAATAAATTAATATAATTTCGACGAGAATATCAATGTTTAGACGAAAAAGTGAAATAAAACAACGACGACGGCCAAACAACCAATCTCTATATATATTGTTAGAATATAACGTCATCGTAACTACGTTTGTTTCTTTACTGTATACGTACGGTATTTAAAAATAGATGACGTAAAAACAACAACAACAATAACAAAATCTCCCCCTATTGGTTCTGAATTTTTACGGTTGCATAAATAATAACTATTTAAATGAATCGTAAAATTCGGACATAAAAAAATATAAAGGAAAAACTATATAAACGGCGTGGATTGATCAAACAACCGTCACGTGACTTGTGGAGCGCAATTTTGTCTACAAAGGAACAGAAAATATTATTATAGTATACAAAAAGATTTAATAAAATATGGGGTGTTGTAGTATTACAAAGCCTCGTAAATGCCGTAACAGCGATATCAAATAATATTGAAAATAGTCTTAAAATATTGTAAATTTGCCGTCGTATTTTCCTGCTCTCTCGAAGCATCGAGCGCATAATTATAATTTAAAACGGAAACAGTCGTTTTATATAACATTTAGCCGTATTTTGTTTAATCAACTGTATTGGCTTTTTAATGTTTTTGGGAATTTGGCATTTTATTTCGATAATTTCTAATAATTTCATATGTATATATACAAATATGTATAGTCATGTATGCATACCAAACTTGTTTTAACAAAATTGTTTACTTTTTGCATTAGAACCACATTACTATTAATTATTTATTTAAACGTTATAAATATAATAATACTGTCGAGTGACTTATATAATGATCTTTCTTATTGTCATCGTTCCTACTAATATAATTGTAAACTATTGTATTATAGGAATACTCTGTCAGTGGGATACTTCACGACGACGTTTATTTCTAATTTTAATTACTCGTAACATAACGGTATTGGCTCGAGCTGCTTATATTTCGAAGTTCGGTAAATTTTACGACGAATTTAAATTCGTTTTCACGATCTTCGTCTTACGAACAAGCCGATAATATATTTACGGTAACAGAGGTTCTTCGATTCGGAATAATACGAATAATTTCCATGTATACCACGCAAAATCGGTATTGTTAAGAAATATCAACTGGGTTACTGATGTTACTTCGGTGAGATATTTTATGGACACTTATATTACTTAATTGGAAATTCTTGAACAACTTATTATAAACTACCACTATAATGTATTACTGTAAAACATGGAATACCTGATACCGTTCGACCGCAAAAAAAAGTACATTTTTTCGTTAACTAGACAAAAACTCGATATGTTTATTGACGTCAATGAAGCACGATCTGGTTAACATAATATGAGGATTATCGATATTATATAAATTGTTTTCAGATACCAAACTTAAGCAAATATAGGAATTATCGTTATAATTTATTATTCTTCGAGAACGTTTATTACGGGTTTTTACGTACTAAAAGAGTAATACATTATTTGAACACGAAAGTTGTCGACAAATTATTTTGTGTTATATTTACGGTTGCCCAATAATTATGTTATAGATTAAGCAGGAACATATTTCTCGTTGATATAGTACTATTTAAATAAAAAATTCGTTTTTTGAAAAAGTCTAATAAACTGATAATGTTAGTTTTTTAGAATTGCATAAGATATTTTATTTAGTGGTTATGAATGAAAAATTGTTTAATACTGTATTGCATAACGGAAAATATAATGGAATGTGAATAATTATTAATGTATTTAGACTGAAATGTAAAGAAAATGTCTAATGTTCGTGTGTGTTACGGTGAATATACGCGCGTACGAAGCCTACTACATTTTCATTAAAGGATTAATATATGTCAACGGAAAAAAGGGAATTTTTCAACATTTCGTTTATTATATTCATCCACATGCTTAAAATACAATTGCTTTTAAGATACGTATCAAATTATTCCTTAAGAAAAATGTTGGTATTTTTACTACAACGAAAACTATTTTGTATTTAAATTATTTCGAAATAATACCAAAACTGCATATTCGATTGTTTATTTATTAAAAAATATTCGAAGAGTAAATTTTGCATTTCTTTAACCTAAAAAAAAGATCAGGAGCGTCATTAATGGTCTAGCTAAATTTTTCTCGGTCGAATAAATAAAGAAAAGAGGCAAAGGGCCCTTAGAAATAAAATAATTTTTTATTCACACTAAATAATAAGAGTAAAAATAACGGTACAATATTATATTTAATACAAAATAATTACGTACTAATAATTATGACGCAAATATAATGGGTAAAGTATGTTGCTTGTAGGTAATTTTATGTATTTTTATTATTTATTCTGCTAGTAAAATTCTTAACGGCTTATACAATGTTACAATTTTTAATTTTAGTAATAATAATATTAACATAATATAATTAGATTTTACGCATCATTACTCTTGTTTCTTTAGGTTTCAACGGCGAATATTGAATATAAAAATTAATAAAAACAATATCGATAAGTGGGGTTATTTTAAAAACAAATACCCTCTATTCGTAAACTTTATCTGTCATAGTTGAGGGCATTCTGTTTTTCGTCGGTGAATAGTTTTTCGAGCAGAAGTGTTTGGTTAATTTGTACACACGTTACTTTCTATGTAAGTATTATTATTATTATTAAAGCGCGCAGATGTCTACGTATAGATTCGTAATTATCTAACCTATATAATTGATAACGGATGTCGATTAAAACATTTTACTTATAATTTTTTTTTTAAAACGGAAAATACTACAAGGATTAAGAGATAGCTTTGGACGTAATCTGTGGTCATTGCGTCGTGAAGGACCCTTTTCGGAGATTTATCGAAATAATACGAGTTTGGTTTTTATGGACGTAATCAATATACATTTCATAAAATACACAATGCCACGATATTAATGTTACAAATACATACAGTTAATTGTCCAGTAATTTTATATACAGTTAATATATAAAAAGCGTTTGCTATTAATCAAAATAGGTATTTTAAACGATAAATAAAATGTTAATACTATGATTACTATTGAAAAAACGTTATTGAAACGTCAGTAAAATATAGACTCACGATCGTATATAGAATTTACCGTAAAAATTATAAATATCTTGCATATTAAAAAAAAATTAATTAAAACGTATTTATCTATTAAATCCGTATAATTTATTATATGGACGATACGTTAATTGTCTAAATTTGTTATATGCATTTTGGTGGCTCCGTTCTGTATAGAAATTACAACGTCATTAACAATATTATCGATTTAAATATGTTCACACGAAAAATATGTTAACACATTTTTAACGATATCGGTGTAATTAAACGATCCAAACTCTATATTTATTCTAAAAAGGAAACAGTTGAATTACGGACATTTTATTGTTCTTAATTATTTTTAGATTTTCAACGGTCGTTTTAACGATTTTAATATTAAACGTTTTTAAACAAATTGTTAGGAAGCGTTTTCAAGCAGTGATCATATTTTGAAAATCAAACGACAATTATTAATTTCCTTTATTCGACGTCCGTCATTTATTCTTTTTTAAATATAAATTTAAACACATTTATTAAATTCTCATAAACCAATAAACCATTTGTCAAAGTCAATCGTTGCGTATTTATCATTATTTTTTAAAAATATTTACATTTACGAAGTCTAAATGATAAAAAAAATAATTGTATACCAAAATAGTTAGTTTTTTGAACTGATTATTCAATTAAATACTAAATAATAATTTCATCTATAATCTGTGATATCTTGTGTAATAAACACATACAAGTATTACCTTCATTTTATACACGGAAATTTCGAAATTTGTTTTTATAAAGAACGATTATCAAATAATGTTTTGGTTTTGTGGTAGTAAACATTTGTTTATAATTTTGCAAGGAATTCTTGTGTATAAACAATATCTATGTCGGTTGTCAGGATCGTTATAGCACATAATTGAAAAATAATAATAACTTGTTAAATTACTATACTTAACCATTTTGACTTTATAATTATATAAACATTATTGCGCATACGATTAAGATACATAATTATGTACGTAATATTTTAAAGTTTTATTTAAGTAACAATATAGTTTACAGTATCCAATAGCTTTTAACGATTTTTTATAATATTAATTCGTTTGTGCAACGTTTGTGTTTAAGATAATGAGAAACTGTCATTTGCTTGTACGTAAATACGTGAAACAAAAACACACATGCGTCCAAACACAAGTCTGACTTACTTGGCTACGGCATTTTTATTCACGTTCATATTATACATCAACATTAGTTTTATAACTAAATTATATTGTTTTATTATACATAAGACCAAATTATATTATTATTAATTAAAAACAAAGAAACGTACATCGATATATTTTTAATTCGTTTACACGATATATACAGCGTTGTCGGGACATTTTTTAAGTTGGACGAAAAGAAGTTATGGCCATTCTAAATTAATTTTCTTCAACCTTATTCGAAGTGTTAATTTATCCAATTTTTAGAAACACGGGTTACGGAAATTTCTTTCGAGATGCGATTTGTTGAAGTCTACTCCTATAGTCTCTTCAAAGAACTTCGAAACTTTTGAAAAACCGACTTAACAGTAACGCGCCGGAGGCGACAAAATCGATTTAGTCCCGGACAAAATACAATCGCCTCGAAAACTAATTTTTTACACAATTTCGGTTTTTTAGATATTTTAGGTAGTTTTTTCATTCGCCATTAAAAATCTTTCTTGCAAAATACAATTCTATCGTGATCACGCGTACTTCAATATATAAAATATTATACGTAAATATTATTATGAATCTAATTAAATAATGGTTATTACCAACGGCACATTCGCAACGCCCATTATTAATTATTTATCATACATTGAAATTATGATTAATTATACACACATTCAAAACACCTGTTAACGTATCGTTGAAATTATTACCTCTACTGAAAGTAGGTGGAACCAAACCAAAATTCAATATATCCAAATATTTCGAAAATACCGCGCAAATAATACCTTTAGCTAGACTCTTTCCCCAATGTTCGACGTGAAATTTACATGTCACCTAACGTAGTACCGATGAGAAATGTTTTTTTGGGTAAATCAATAGTGACACTACGGGCGTCACGATTATAATATTGTTATTATTAAGTGTTACGCGTTGATTTCAATATGTTTACTTAGTTAAATCAGGTTCAAGGATGAACGCTGACCTTGTATTTTGACGTATTTTAGCAAATTGGTTAACACAATAATTATTTCGTAATATAAAATTACATAAAATAAATTGAAAATATTGCAGACTTGGAGACGAACTTTACATTATTCTATAATGCCGTGGAGTATATGCAACGTGTTTCTGTGATCAGTCTTTTACTTCAGGTCGTCTACTTTAGGTCGTCTTAGACTGTCTAACTTGTATCCTTATCGAGTTTTCTTTTATCTGCCGTTGCTATGTAAAAATATTCGTATTAATATTCTACACTTAAATAAGTGGGAATTCGAATTTTCGTAGAATTGTTAGATTTCATAGTATAACGGGAGACTTGACGTTGCTTTGCGATGTTTTCCAGTTGGCAACCTTCGTTTCATATTGTAGGAGTCTTGAATATTTGATAGTTAGTGGTTGTGATCCACATTTTTTTTTTTTTAAAATATAAAGTGTCAAAAACCATTTTTTGCACGATGTTAGTTGTTTATTATTATCATTATTATATTATTTGTTTGGAATGTATTTGCGTAAGTACTTCAAATATTTTAAAATGAGAGCTATTATTACCTGTATACGTATATTATAAAATATATATCGGCTTGGGTTTTGAGTTTACATGTCAGTATTATTTTGAAATGAATATCAACAAACTCAATGTGTAATTGATTCAGATTTTATAGTGTTTGAAATTAATATAATCTGTATATATATAATTTTTAAATTAGTTAGCAATTTGCTAATGATCTGGATAATATTTTTATTATGAAAACGGGTTATGTTGGGATTTTTTTTATTGAGTTTCAAGAGATCAATAACCAATGGTATTTTATTCCACAGAGAAGAAATAACTTCGCGTTTGTTTCTATAATTTCTGAAATTGATGATACTCGATGTACTAATAAAAACGCGAGTATGATGAATATTTGTCGATACAGTATATTATTTATAAAATGTAAATCCGTAATCGCGTTAGTCGGTAAAAATATGAGAGAATATATTGAGATAGTTGGGAGGGAATATCGGCAGAAGAAACAGAGGCAACGAAGTGACAAAAGAAATGGAATTGGAAAAAGAAGGCCGAAAAAGTGGTAGTATAATGATATACGGATGGATATATGAAAGTAGTTGTTGTGCGTGAAGGAGATGCAGGGGATCGAACGAAATGAGAAGTGAGAACAATGGTGGATCGACCCCATATAATTAGGAGAGGACATAAACTAAGGAATACCCGTGTTCATATTCAGGAATAAAATATACTAATAATATTTAGACTTTTTTCGGTCAAATTCGATTAATTTTTTATGAAAATAAAAAAAAATCGTTCTAATTTCATATAAGATTTGAAATATAATGTAACATTTTTCGCTTTTGTACTTACGTATTAAAAATAAAACCGTTGTTAACATATTTAATCGTATATCTACCGAAGTCTATCTATGTTATGTATATTAATAATAATAATAATAATAATAATTCGTTCGTTTGACCTCATTTAATTTACCGACCAAATGCCGTTAATTTCTATTTTGATTCATAAAGTAAAAAACGCGATTAATTATATAATAATCGAACTCGGATTATTTTATTCAAACGTAGTGTAATCTGGAACGCTTGGTCAAAAACGATAATGTATGGTATAAAACGTATGGTTTAACGATCGTGTTTCCAATCGAAACACGTTTTAACCCATGAAATGAATGACAAGTTATGAAATATTTTTTTAGAACAAATAATATAATTACAAGAGTGTGTGGTAGCCGGCAAATTTGAAGAACGGTTCAATATGTTATGTTAATACAACGTGTTTTTTATTTACCGAATTTATTATTGTGTCAATATATTTAATGCTATTAAACTTGTATAGTTTTCCACAACGCATTTACAGTATAATCATGTAAAAGTGCTGTTGCTTTTTTTTAGTTTGTAAAAGTTTGTCACTGCGTAATTTTTTTAGAATAAGTGGTTCGCTGAACGTAACTGGAAAAACAATCGCTCAATTTTATCTTATCCTACAAACTCGGTAGTAATTTAATCGAAATTTGTTTAAATTCGAGGAATTCCCGTCGCGAGAAAATCGTAATAACGTATTTTTTGTTTGTTTAATTGTATACGGGTGACAATTTGAACATGTCTATGACGCTATTGCGTGCAATCGGTGTATTTTTGCGAAATTTATTAGACAACATAAGATTTAAAGTTATGATTAGTTATTATTGGTTGTGGTACCAGTGTAGAGATTTGTTTAAACTATTCACACGATTATGTATCTAAACGTTAACAGCATCTATGTGCACAAGAAAAGAATTCTCCGTTATGCTTTTGAAAAAAAAAATTTGTATAGCGTCGTATATGTCGGTTATATTTTTTTAGTACTGTTATTTTTAATTTCGTACAGAATACTTACGCGTAACGTTCATCACGATTGGTCCCGATATTACCAATATAAACACCGATTATATTGGTGTTACCCGGTGGTAACCGTCACGATATATATTTGTTTATATAATATTACTATAGGTATTGTCGTAGAAGACGGTATTGACTATTGCCTTTTGTATAACGATGTTACGTAATATATTATCGTACTTTTAATTTTATTATTTCGTGTACATTTCTTCCATAGCGCTTAGATTACTCGCGAGAATGAACATTTTACGTTTATAGAAAACGCCGTTTTCGACGTTATTTCCACTTAAAATGGTATTATCTGGTAGGTACGACGGTAACCTTAAGTCGCATTTGCGAGCTTGTTTTTCGGCTTCAAAGTTTTCCCCGTGTAAAATCGTATAAAGATTATTTATTATACCCGTGTCCGGTCTGCCCATTACCCGAGCCACCGTAAACGCGTAATATGGCGATTAAACGACTTATATAGGGGAACCGAGTACGTCGCGCCCCAAGTAACTTTATAATATTACATTATACGACGAATTCCTTAATTAAAACCGGCGAATATTACGGAATGTTTACGGAATCATTTTTATCGGCGAAATGGTAAAAATCTGACGGATTATCGAGCGTCAACATGGCGGGCAAATGCGACGACGAGTAGTAAAAAATGTCCTATAATTTCGACGAAAATATTGTAGAGTTCTATTTTCGCGAAAACGCTCGACGAGAAACCGGCGAAAACCATAATGATGTCGCGGCGTTGCGTCAAAGACGGTGAATTTCATTTGGGAAGAAACCAACGCGGTCGTGTGGATTGACAATAATCAGCTTTATTACAGTAATTTTGGTCATTTATTACAATCACAAGGTACAATATGTTAGTGCCGTTCGTCGGAACGATATTTCGTTCGAAACGCCGATATAATGTATTTGAATATATTATTGAATATAGCTCGTACACGCGGCAACACAATAACAAATAATTACGACGTACTTGCGATATTTTTATATTATTTATTCTTAAAGACTCGATACACTCATACAAATGTAAATATAGATACTAAGTTCGTCAGAAACTACAAAAAGTATAAATCATATAATTTATCGATTGCCATTATCGTTGTTCTAATCATATATAATGTTTTTTGAATATTTGCTATCTAGTTGCGTTCGTTCGCGAATAAAAGTCGGCGTTAGAATATTTGTATTTGCCTAAACGAAAACAAACAAAAATCTGCTGTCATAATTGAATTGTACAGTATATATATATATACGTATTATATCAGCTGTTGTTCTATAGTTACTATTTTATCTAGGCGAGTAGACTTATTTACAATTGGTTTATTGCGTTGTATTAATGTACATCGATACACGAAGTAAACGTCCATATAAATGTCGGAAACGATCTCTAAAAAAAACCCGGTTAATGACTAACGTTTCGTTTATACAGTAATTTTATTTTGTGGACGTCGAGACGTAAGGAGAGACGAGATTGAAAATAAGTCCCCATTTCGTAATAATATATTTTATAAAACCGTAATAATACTAAATAGAACGAGTTCTTAAATTGTTCAAATTGTTAGCTACGCTTGGGAAATATTAAACGCGAACTTAATTTGCCGGTATGAATAATATTATGTTTTTACGCGTATTTTTTACGAACGCGTTCGAAACGTTTTGTATTTATGAATAAGTTTTAGCGATTATTCTGTAAGTAATACGGTGTTCCTGTGTACAGTCGTTCAAAATTTGTACTGCACATTAATTGTAAGTCGTCGGCTAGTAATTCAAATTAATAACGACGCGATAATATTATGGACGAATATCCGTGTTTTGACTTATAAATATTTAGTCGATTTATGTATGGTTAACGATTGTTTTCCTCTAAAGTAATGTTTTTTAAAATGAAAACGTTTAAATATTTATATTCTTCGTTTTCGTTGAAAACAATCAAAAAATTAACTCGTTAAAATAGTTTTATTTAAAACGTTCGAAAAAAATTCAATTTTGAATAGAAAATAAATTACCAATGTAATAATATTACGTAATAATCTGAGGAACGACCTAATATTGTTTCGGTTTATTATTATTTTTTTTTGAAAAAAAACGCTCACAGATATAACATAAAAAACGTGATTGATTGATGCGTAATATAGTTCACGTGTATTAGTTAATAAATGTGCACCAGTGGTTTTTTTATGTATTTTATGTATGAATAGACACGAAATATTGTTTTTATATTTTCACCGAAAACAAAATATTTTTTAATTTAATTCATACATCTCCGCGATTTAATAAAAATAAATGCCTGTTTATGTAACGTTTATATTACCTAACGTATTTATATTTAGTTTATTCCAAACTAGTCTGCTAGTGTACAAATTTGTCTAAATTGAACGATTATCAATTATAATAGTAATAATAATAATAATAATAATAATAATAATAATAATAATAATAATAATAATAATAATAATAATAATAATAATAATAATAATAATAATAATAATAATAGTAATAATAACAATAATAATAATAATAATAATAATAATAATAATAATAACAATAATAGTAGTAGTCGTGTTTTTAGTAGTAGTAGTAGTATAGGTACTTCGTGATTTTTTTCACGCATGATTTTCGTGTATAATAATTTACGGGGATTGAAGTTCGCTAACAATATTACAGGGAAGTGAAGTAAACTGATTTTACACAATACAAAATATGTTAAAATAGAAGCATGATTGTAGTGTGGTCCCAAGATTGTCCATTTGCCCTTAAATCCAATATTTATTATTAGCTCTTTACAAAAGAGCCGTACAATATAAATCGTGTTCAACTATACCAATCGTATCTATAATTATCGTAACAAAAGATCAAAATAAAATATATGCGTGTTTTGAGTACAATTTATAATGCATTTTGTTGGATTATTATTTTATGTTTTCACTATTTATTGTGCCGTTTAGCCAAATATATAACCGACTCGTTTCACGCTCATATGTATATATATATTCATAATATATAAAGACACGGACGTCGAAACGATTTTTAAAACAAAATCGTTGAACAAAGTTACTGTATCAGTTATAGATTACGTACGATTAATTGAGGATTAGGACTTCCAAAAGGAATGCACGTGACCTGTTTGGACATTCCGTTGTTTTCGTTCGATAGTGATGCGGAAACTAAATTCACCGTACGGAGGGTATCGTACTGCGGGACAGAACGCATGAAATACGGACGCCACGTAAAGTTAAACGACAACGGGAACACATTACACAGTCGCCGGACGCGTCTAAATATAACGGCTAGATCTCCGCTAGCCAAGCATCGGTCCGGCTACGGCACAGCCGCAGACAACAATAACCAACGAGGATTCGCTCCAATTGAAAATTCCGCAGTAGCGACGGAGGGTGGAATCGGAATGCAAGGGATGTTTATGGCATGAAAGTACCGATCTACAGGTGCCTCCGTTCGTCCATATAAACGCATATGAATGGCTACAACAGTGGGAAAAACCGTACCGACGAAGCGTGGGTGAGAGAAACACGGCGTTTACACGGGTCCGGTAACTGACATAAATACGAGACGAGTTTCGACTGTCGGGTTTTCGACTATCAATTTTCGTCGAAGTCCGGACACTCATGAAGACCAGCGGAGCACGTAACCGGCTCATAACGATCAGCGCCTGACGAACGGTCCTCGAACAATCAGCACACAGACGAACCTTGATGACCGCAACGCGGAGTGGTCGCACCACCATCACCAATGCGCACAGGGATCTGGCGGTCGTGATTTTAAAACGGTCTCTTTCATCACTCTTCCGACGGCCCTCTCCTCCCTCAAGTCTCACACTGTTTCGGTTCCAACTTCCTGGGAACGTTCTTGTAACATCGACGCCATTTGTTTGAGCGGCTCAGTGTCCACCATATACTGTCCGTCTACTCGCCTATAGACGGTTTATTTGTGTACGCATATTTAAAAGACGTCTGCTTAGATCTCCAGCCAGGACAGGGCAAGTATTCGCTTCAGGTGTTGCTGGCAAAAGTTTATCCCGCAGTCCGTTAATATATGCGTATGTGCACATGTATAAACCGACGTATCGTAATAAATTGTACGATCAATAACAACCGATGATGTTATAAGACGAAACGGTGGCGCCGATAAATGCGCGTCGCTTCAATTTTATTCAATCGCGAGATCAAATCAAACTGTTATTTTTCCAAATTTTCATCTCGGTAATTATTCTAATGTTATATCGATTTTTTTTCGTTCAATCGGATATGATAGTTGTTACCTTTTCGGGAACTCAACCAATATCCACCGAGCCAATGTAAATAGATCATAAATCGTTCTTCTCAAATGTGCGATTAGGTTTGTTGATACCACGTAAAAAAAGTGGTGCGATTAGGTTATCTCGCTGTAATTGTTTATAATTTTTTTCCCATTCGACAAACCGACTTTTTTGTAATTATATATATGTTAAAAATTATGATTTTTCTGAATTTTATAATTTTAATAATTGTTCTATATTTATAAACGGCGGTCCGTGCAATATCTAAGCTATATACGCATCTATACGAATAAGGAAACAAATAATAAATATCATCGAAGATAAAATTTGCACCCCACAAGATGAATAGCACGTAGTTGCTGTTCATATTTTTGGAAACTGTTGATAAACGTAAGCGTTATTAAATCATTAACGCGTGTATCGTATATCGTTTCTTTGTGGTCGCCAGTATCGTGTTACGCGTAGTAATTATTAATATTAAAAGCTGTTTTTGTGTTACCTAATGACTATTAGCCGATTATCGGATTATCGTGTAAATAAATTTGTTCGCCCGGACAACGACGATACGTTAACGTTGACAATCGAGCGACAAATTTGAAAAATATTAATGTAACGTCGTTGGTATAATATAATTGATGTCGAAAATATTTAACGGAATCGATTTTAACGAAAAACATCTGTTGTCGCCCGTAAATGGTCGACTGGGCCGAGTCGTTAGCGATTTACAAATAGATTATTCGCGTTCCGAACATTTGACACTTTTTTGTTGTTTTTTAATATTTATGCTTAGGCAGAAAGACTACATTCTGTGTTCAACTGGACGTGTTTTGGTAATTTTGTAGCATTTAAACGCGACGTAGCTTTTAAATTTACATTTCAATAAAAAAATCATAATTACCTAAGTTTACACTTAACAAAATTTAGAGAAAATTTGACGTATTAATTTAACATTGATTTTATCATATATCGACGTTCAACGTACTATGAAAGTAAAAAGTAGATTTCGTTTAGATTTTAATCGTTTACTGTATCTTAATTTTTTTGGAATTTAATTTGTTATTGGAACTATTCATTTGGAATAAACAAAGCAAAATTTGTATTTGTGTAGTTTCGTCTTAATATGTTTCAAATTTTAATCAAAATTTAAGGTTGTTTTTATAACTATCGTATCGTTTATAATAATATATAAATTATAGTGCATTCTTATGTCACAGAACAATAAACTTAATTTTCCAAAACAAAATTATTTTATCTGTTTAGTTTCTAGTCTTTTAACGTGTTTAATACAGATATTTCAAAATTCAAAATCAATCATTTTTCGTAATTTCGCGTCTACTCGTCATTATAATAACACATTTTTAGTCACAAGTACGCGTTTTATTTTGTCAATAATACTTTGTAAAAAGCCACTATAAAGAAGATCGATAGAAGAAATCGATCATTTTCGTTACTATTTTGTATACGACTTTTTTAAAAAAGTGAACCGTTTCAATAAAATATAAATTCGAAATACTTTTAATTTCGTGGAAAATAACGAATTAAATATATACGTTATAATTGTATAAATACGAAAATTTTTTCGTAACTATTAATTTTAAACGGTTTTAAGCGCAATCAATTAGTGTCGTTATTATACGATTCCAATCTATACAACCGATTGATTCGGTAATGAAAATTAGTAACACTTTTCATTCTTTACATTTCAGAAATATATCTACATACGCTTATTCGTACTATTTAATTAACATTACTTTCGATTTATAAAAATAAATACTTTTCAAACATTGGAAAAATGATTTTTAAAATAGCGATTTTCTTTTTTATAATAGTCTTCAATCGGATCGTGACGATGTTCGACGATATTAAAAATATGTTTTTTTTCTCGTCATTTATAATTTCAAAAGTGCTTAGTAGTTCGACAACTCTAGACGGGAGACACTGAAAGAAAACTCGGGAAAATCGATATTTCCTCGTATTTCGCGGAATAAAACCGTATCGTAAGAACAACGAGGGAGTTCTTCAAACTGTCGACGGTTTTCGAATAATTGAAATTCTATGTTCTGTTATCGGAAACGTTGACGATTACAGCGGTTTTCTCAGTACGTCACGTACTAGGGGTATCGTACGTATTCGGTTGATTAATATTTATTATTAGTGACAGATGCAAACACGCTCGGATCGATTTTGTGTATCTATAAAAAAAGGGGCAAAGCTCGTACGTAAACTTATTCTGGCCAACTTCAATAGAATCCGAAACACGTAATACGAAAACTTTCACCGGCCAACTTTGGACCTACCTGACGTACATTAATATGCGTAAACTCTCTCGGGTCGTATCATTTATTCCCGCCAATGTACGAACGTCGGATATTATTTGTACGATTACTGGTGAATTCGTTCGCGAATTTAGTTTACGTTTATCACGAAATATTTGGTGAAATTTGACGAAATATCGACACGGTAAATCGTGACCGTTATACATTGTGTTCGCCTAATTTTCTATCGAGGTTGACGCGTTCGATAAGTTGTGTCTGGTAGTTTTTTTTTTACAAAAAGAGCAAATGTTATGTTGGTCGCAATATTGTAAAACACGTCTCGCCCTTCGGGTTTTACACGTAACATTTTTCGTAAGCCCGACACGACCCCGGAATCTTCGTAGACATATGACCGTCAGGTAAATGTGAAATAGACCTATACGAGAGATTACTAGCGGACAACGAATCCGGGAATACTCTACAATCGTCCATTGTTGTACGAATAACTGACACACGCACGTACGCGGGTAACATCGACGAGTATAAAAATAAAACGAAAACGTGCCCGGGATAAGAATTTAAGGTTGACCTGTTTATAAACGCGATCCGAAATTAATTGAAAATACTACCGTTCATAATAATAATAATGATAATTGAAAATACGTTAACCCACGGAAACAGTAAAAGTTCAATAATAATTACGCGATAAACGACACGCGATATTTATCTTCTTAATTGTCGTATGACTTAGGGATATTGTTATAAAAAAATAAAACGTATTCGATTTATATTGTGAAGCAAGTTCGTTATGGAAAAGTCTCGATACGTTTCGCGTGACGTATTTCGAAAAATACGAATGGAAACGAATATCCGTTTACCGTCAAATCACGTGTACTGTGAAACGTCGTTATTATCGTTATTATCGTTCGAAGTTCGAATAATTGGACCGACCAAATTTATTCACCGGACGTTACTGCTTCTCCGACGATAATCGCCGTTAGTTTCCTTTTCGCCCATTCACCCTTGTCCACCCCGCCAACCCAAAACACGCCACTCGTTCGGCGGGTAAACACTTGGCTAAACGGCAAATACCGAAGACTATTAGGCTAACTATAGACCTGCAACGTAATAATAAGTCTTCGACAACATCATTAAATATATATATATTTACGCACACACCGTACCGGAGGGAGAACGTACGCGCGATTGACGGACGCTAATTACACGTTTTCCACGCGGCCCATACTCGAACCGGGTTGCGACCTGGACGTGACCGTGGTCAGTGTGGTCAAGTAACTGGTGCTAAACCTCCTGTCGCTCTTCACCACGATCGACAGCCCGGTTGTCTCGGCGTCGTGATGATGCCGCCGACACGGCACCTCGGACCCGGGCCCGAGCCGCCTGTCGTTTGGACCGCGGTAATCCGTGGCCACCGACGGGTAACGTTTGCGCCTGGGCGGCGGTTTCTGGTCGCCGCAGTACCACATCTGCCGGCATATGCCCGATATGTCCCGTCGGAAGTTCGTGTTCAGCCAACCGTACAGCAGCGGGTTGGTACACGTGGTCGACATGGCCATCATGTGCGAGAACGCGAACACCTTGTACAGCATGTCCGTTGACTGGATCAGGTGCGGCTGGAACTCGACGAGCAGCGTGAATACCGTCAACGGTAACCAGCTAAGCGCGAACACCACCGCGATCGACGTCAGTATCCACATCGTTCGCCTGTTCCGACTCAGTTCCCGCCGCACTGCGAACAAACATTTACGTTAAATTTCGTTCGCGCTTTCCGTTTCATTCGTATAAAACGGACGCCGGGGTCCGCGTAAGTTGCCCACAGTCCGCCGACGGGGAAATTTTTATTGTATTTACCGCGGACGGGAGACGAATATCGGTCTAAACATTCGAACGGACGTCTCGTCGTACCGGTCACGAAATTCGTATCGTAAATTACGTAAAAAAAAAACTTTTTCCAGTGCCTCGTTCGTTTCTCGATTTTTTTCGTACGTGAGAAAAACACACGGGAACTATGTATAGTATACAACTCACAAAAACAGTCTCGGAATTGAACGTGGAATTGCTCGTGCAGAATATTTTGATTTAAAGCGGGCTTTCGCAAATAAGAGCACGGCTGTAAGAGGATGTGAGATCGTGTATTCTTCGGGTCCGTACGAATTCAAGAACGTATTTCGTTTTAAATATTAAGGTACCCTAATGTCAGAACGGAACGAAATAGAAAAAGAAATTGCGGTCAGCGTCCAAGCGGTGAATAAACGCTATTATGGACCCGCGAAAATGTTACGACGACGTTCATTGCCGAAGGAATTAACGAATATACAATACCGACAATTCACTATGGATCCGATTCTGTAAGTCGACTTTTTAATGACACCTAATACAACTACAACCGATCAATATCGTGTCGTACGATTTAAATTAAGATATATTCGTTGGCGGTGATAAAATCAATCGTCCGTACGTATAACAGGTACACATTACAGGTATACAGGTGTTTGCCCGCGTAGTTTTATTACAATTTTTGTTTTTGGTGTATACATGTTTCGTACGCAATGTTTAGTTTTTCGTGTAAATGTTTCGCACTTAATTGTTGGACCGAAGTTTAAAACCCGTGTAAATCATTAACTTATGGGCGTTTTAAAAGTTTGTTATTTACGATCGCCAACCGATGTTATGGCAAACGGCTCACGAGCCGTCGTCTTACGTGTAAAAACAGACGAAGTGGCTTTTAACCGCTACTGTAAGTAAGGCTGTATCTGTCGAGTTGGTCCTAGCGATTAAAGTTTTATTCTAGTTAAGTTCCGAGTTCGTGCGGGTAGTGCGTCAGTTGGAGCTCAAACAAAAATATACGTTCCCCTACGCGTTTCGTCCGACTTTTTCTCATCATGTTTAGGTATTACGAAATACCTATTACCGATTACGAAACAAGTTACGTTACGGTTACGCGTATTTTTGCAGAAACATACAACGAGCGTAATATTTTAAAAACGATCAATGTCTTCCGTTTTGTGTTAAATGACGTTTTATTTTTAATAAAACGCAATTTTTTCGTTATTATTCTAAAAAATCGATTAATTTCAATACGTAGTTTTATGGTTTGTAGCGGCTCGTGAATTATATGTAACATAATATTAGGACCCACGATAAGGAACCGTACAAATTATTACCACAGCGGAACTTATTTGTTTTGAACGCTACAAAGTCAACAATCGTCGATTCGATAAACAAGGATCACCTTGGGAAAGAAATAAACACCACTGCCCGTACAATTCATTAACACTGAAATCAATACGGGCGAACCATTTAAACTTTCCAAACGGCCGCTATATCACGTCTTTTACAGTGATACCCGCCACTTTCGCGTCGGGCAAACGAAAACTTTACGTGATATGCGCGTGATCATTAACATGAAATATGCGTGAGTGTATTTAGCTATTTTGTAGGCCTTTGGTCCGAACGGGATTACGCGAAAATATTTACGTTTAGCGTTGCCCGTGGTTATATTTTACGGTGTAGATTACGTTCAACGCGGATGTATTTACCGACTTACGAATGTTTAAGTGGTGTGTCTTAATATTTTAACTACTGTAACGCCGACGGTTTGCGAATCATTTTGAAAGTTTCCGAAACAGTTTTGTACGCACATATACGGTATACATTTCGAAAATGTACAGGAATTTCATACAATAATTGAAAATAATTAAATGTCATCGGGCGTGTACCTAATTTCCGTAGATGTTATATAATAAAGCGTACCGTTGTTCATTAGTTCGCGCAAATAGTTTCCATTATTAGATAATCAGACGTTCGCGTAATAGGTTTATTAACTTTTGCCGTACGTATCGTGGTTTTTTTTTACTGGCGAGCGCAAAAAGTCGAGTTGTTTTTTTAAAACTTTTTTCATATATAAATAAATTATCCGAGTTTTTACAGTAAGAATAATTAACTGGTATACGTATAATTATTTATTTATTTTCTCTTTGCTACACATTTTGGGTCTCAAAATTATTACGAGAAATATCAATTAATTAACTTATATTTGTAACAATAACAAACGCACATTTATAAAAGAAACGTAAATAATTTATTGTTCAGACGCTGTTATTCGTACAAAGGACGAACAAAAAACGAAGAAATTGAAAATAATAATTTTACACTTTTTTAACGCTATTAATATTTATATCATTTATATAAATAAAATAATATATTATTACGTTGGTAATTATAGTAAAATTATTCGTCAATAAATCGGTACGTTTAAAAATGTGATAATAATCGCCTTTTTCGTTATAAGTGACCAAATTTAAGTTTTCAATAATATCGAGGAATTAACTACGAGATTATGATTTATAGAGTGATAAGTATTTTGTCAATTATTTATTATTGTTTCGTTATAAATTCAAATTCGGCCCAAACGCAAACAATTAATATTTCATACGACTACTCATTTATAATTCGTGTTCAATAAAATCGTCCTTTTATTCTTTTTATTTGATTCGATTTTCTTAGTACGGAAGTGTGCTTATGGTTTCATACGTCTGAATAATTTTATCTTGTAAATATCGCGTAATTGTGTATCGTTTAATTTTCGAGTAATTTTGTATAAGTAACGTTTTCAAAACAGCGATATTTAGTATTTAGAAAATACGAATGGATGGTACCTCACGGTTATTCCATTGAAATTAAATGAAAGTGTAACTTTGTTTGTTATGAATTTTGATGAACACTGGTATCCATCAAATCATATATTATTTGATACAAAATTTGAAATATAGTTTTTAATAAAAAAAAAACGTATAATTTAAATAAGGATCGATCATTATTTTTCGTATAATATTTTACGTATAAAACTAAGAATCAACTTTCAATAAAAACAAACACCAAGATGTTGTTACATTTTCTGAGAATAATGAAACCAATTATTTGACAATGGAAGCACTAATATAAATTTCAAGTAGAATATATATATATATGTATTAAAAATAAAACACGAGCGTTTCCTAAGAAAATGAGTGTTTTTCTTCAAAGAATCACTCCGTTTATAATAATAAAAACAAATTAAAATTCGTCCACGTAAAGTGGATTCAACTTTTAAAAAAATACTCGAATACAAAATTTGGAAAATCTATATAATTTCGCCTACTCCGTAAAAGTTGACGTTTAACGAATTAATTAAATTAATTAATAATATATATAAATAATAATTATTCAGGAAATTCTAATCTGGATATTCGTAGCGTTCACTAATTCGAAACAGTCGTAAACTTACGGCACGATCGAATAATATTGATTTTTTTAAACGAAAAATTTTATTCGCCGTAATATTTTATACATTCCTTTATAGTTTCGCGTACATTTTTTTTTTATTACGTAGATAGACATTTATTTCGTTTAATCCTGGAAAGTGCAGTTGCGCTTTATTATGCTTTACGAATTTCACGAAATTGATTAAATTGTTCGCGTTGATTTACGCGACGTTTTTCAAGTTAAACATTTTTGCCTGATATCGTATTCGCCGTTGAATGAAACCCGCGACGGACTTTTCCCGTTATATTTCGTAATCTAAAACGCGTTGGTGCACGCTGTTGCGACCTTCCAATCGATATTCCGCGTATAATGAACAGCAGCTGCGGGATATGATTTAATCAATGACGATAATAGTCGTGAAAAATACGAGCGGTTCAAGTCGGCAAAAACGTCATCATATTATTT
The DNA here is from genome assembly GCA_025469175.1 of Geopemphigus sp. TES_GeoC_2020. Taxonomy (NCBI): domain Eukaryota; kingdom Metazoa; phylum Arthropoda; class Insecta; order Hemiptera; family Aphididae; genus Geopemphigus; species Geopemphigus sp. TES_GeoC_2020. The sequence continues at coordinate 37,069 of JAIPRN010001076.1, forward strand.
GATTATATATATATATATATATATATTCGTATTTTGTACGTTCCTCTTGGAAAACAGTTCCGTTTACGAATTTAACGTAAGACAATAAACAATTATCGACAGCGTCCTCCCCTCTTATCGTCGAGTTTTCATACACGATGTCTTTGGCCTTTACCTTTTCCGTTATTTTTTTCTAAACGTACAAACACCCGAAAAAGTATTATATCGTCAAATACGTATGTTTTTTTCCCAGCTTAATTTTAAATTGAATTTGTAAAGGTCACGCCGTTTATATTCCGATCATAAAGGCGTATCACTATTTAACAACTGTACAACTGACTTGTTCAAAGTGTGAACTCTCAAGGACGAAATGATATCTACAGATCGTACGTGGTAACAACGGCGTTTAAATTGAACGGGTTTCCACGACGAATAACCGTTATCCGTCATTTAGTGCACTAATAATAATCGAACAAATTAAATCGCCGAGCCAACTTCGAACCGTCGGTAATTATAGTGTCTATCCGTTCGAATAGAATTTTGGGCGTCGAGGGTTGGAAATAAAAGTCGACGGACGTATTCGAATATTCGGAGTTCACAATTTACAACGACTATTGAAACGATTACGAACAATTATAACGTTTAAAAAAACATCGTAAATACTCGAAAATATTAATCCGGGTTCGATTGTTTTTCCCCGACGCTCGTTCGCCGTATTTTATCGCAACGTAACGGCTTTGTTTACGAGTTTACGACAAGTCGTTTTACGATTATAACCGTAGAACGTTGGCTAATTAATTACTATCGTAATACACTCCCGTTTTGACGATCGAATGGCGCGTGTCGCTATTTAATTAACGTTCGAAATCCGAATTAGTAACGGTTCCTCGAACATTGGTGGATACTTACGCTTAATCTCCTGGAATAGATATTGAACGTTATAAATTGTAATATTTACATATTTATGTGCGTTTCCGACGACAGTAGCGTTACGTTCGTACAGATATGTACGATTAGAAACGTTTTAAGTAATTTTTTACGTCATTTCCGGCAATGTAGTTACAAAGCATTTTTTTGAGTTCATTCGGTTCCGTCAAAATACGTGATTGATTAGTCGCGTTACTGTCACGGAAATACCGAGTTAAGAATTTCTCTTAAGACCGTCGTTTTTCGTAAATCGCAATTACGTACGCGAGTACCGTTAAATTGTTGCCGTCGTCCATATTCTTTATAAGACTTGTTCGAAATATTTACGACGACCTTTTCTCGTTTTCTGGCATACTGGTTGAATCCGGTCACGGGTCCGGAAATAGTCGACTAGTCTCTCGGATTTTCGCGATAAGGGATTGTCAACATTGTTCTAAGAGACTCACACACAGCGATCTCGAGAAAATGTTAAACCTGACGATATTTATGGACAAGTTTCGTAACATTGTCACCGATTCAAGATAAATAGCTACACGTTCACGTTTTTAAAATGTCACCGTACGCTCCTTTTCTCTACCCACTTCCGTTCCCGCGACTGTGATGATATCCACAAAATATTTTCAAAATAGACGCGTGACGTAAAGTTGGTAGTTTATTTATTGCTTATATCTTTTGAATCGATTCGATAGCGATGGTATAATTGTATTACGATAATATTGAAATTCTTAATACGATTCAATATTTTATTTTGAAAATTGCCACGAAAATCGATTTTTTTCACGTCGACCATATTATTATTATTAATCACAACGGTTTTTTGATTCTGAACAAAGCCAAGAATGTATTGGTTTTTTTAGGTTCGTAAATTCCAAAAAAATGTAACGAGTCACGAGTGCTATGGATGTTGGCTCAATTGAGTTATTTAGATAGAGATTGCTTAAGTTTTATTATTATTTTGAATTCGATAATGATAATAAATCATTGTATTCGAAACGATCCTCAACAACGTTAGTAGTTTATTATAAATAACGAATATGACAGATATTGTTTAAATACTGTATACCTCTGAACACGTATTGCATTCTGAGTAAAAAAAACAAATCTGTCGATACTTTTACCGATTTTGTTTTTGGAATTTTCGAATTGTTTTTAATTACGCTTAAGGAAGCTACTGGAATAGACTTAAAAACGTGTCAAATAAAGTACAAACTTTTGCTAACTTAACGTAATGCATGTCAAGATTGTCCGAGCTTTTATATACGAAAGTATTTACGAACAATATAAAAATAAATCTAAGAAAACACATTGTCACATAACTAATATATTTCTTCGCTCGGTTCTAAATTTTAAGATATACTTTATCGGTATAATTAAAAAAATTTGGACAGTAACCAAATCATACGAAACTATATTCTTTTACACCAGTAAAAGTTAAGTCGCGACGCGAATCTTTACATAGATAGACCATAATAAGCCCAAGTTTATTGTGTAGTAATATTTAACACATGTTATCGATTCATTCGTGGTTTACAAAACCTATGTTTTCTATAAATATATTGACTGGCTATTTTAATTTATGGTTGTCTTCTATTACTAAAAATATTTTCCCTAGTACACGAATCAATGTATGATAACGAATATAAAAAAAACAAACAAGGATTTTTATGATAATTATAAAAAAAAAAAGTTATTTTCGGTTATTTTTTTAAGCGATAATTATTATTTATGTATACTCTATATACCCCACAGAACTTAAGAAAGCGGGGAAAAACAATTTTTTTTTATTGTAAATTTATTGTGTTCGTCATTTTTGTTATTAAAATTCAACGAGTTATTTTAGTCAGGATTTTGCGTATTCTTCAATTACTATTTACATAATAATAATTTATTCGTTTTGTACAGTGAACAAAAATTTGATGAAACAAAATATCGGATCGAAACTTGTAAATTGCTTACAATAGCCGAACGGTCTTATACATTTGAAAATAAATACTATTATTATCGAATTAAGCTAATTGAAACAATTATTAAAATTAGTATTCCTCGTGCGCTTTAAAAACTTTTTCTTTCAATTGTTTCGTTATTATACCGCGATTTATAAATGAAATATTTTCATTATTTTTTGTCAGAAATCATTGTTTCCCTGATAACTACACTCAATTTGTTCGTATTTTGTCTGTTATTTTATCATTTCAAATACGTACCAAATACGAATCGTACATATCGAGCCATTCTAAAGATTTACTGCCAAAATTCGGTGATTCATATTTCAATCATAAAAAAGTTATAATATTATCAATTACGCTATTAGATTATTGTAGCGAATTATTATATTATCACTTTTTCGCTTGTTATTGATTAAAATATTTTTTTGTTTTCGTGACGTTTTGCATTGTATATTCATACACTATTTTCGAAACGTTCACATTATTATCGACGTAATGTTCGAGTGAAAATACAAACTAATCGTTTCCATTGTGTCTATTCTATTTTAAAATACCAAGTCATCTACGAAACTTTTCGTGAATTGTTAATGTAACTAAATAGCTATTTCGTTTTCAAAATGTGCAACGATATTCATTTACGTCGTAAAATTCTATTACACAACTTCGATGAACTTATCATTCAAACAACACAGAGACTTTTAATATATACTCGTTAATACAAATAAATATTTAAATGGAAAATTAAGTAACTTTGGAAATTTAACACAACGAGGTAGGACACGATAAGTTATATAGATAAAAGTTGTAAAAGTTATAAACAAAGAATTTAATTGGAAGTCCAACAACAAAGTTCATATAAAATAGCGTTAAAATTATTTTCAGTCGTAATCTAAAACTACGTTAATAATAATCGTCCAAATTAAAAACTCGTTTAATTACTTTTATACATTGTAGTCCGTCGCAATTTAGGTTTCATAAATATTCATGTTGCCAAAGGAAATATTAATATCGGCAAATTTCGATACGTATAATTTCTAATTAATTATTCGTTTAACGAATTAAATTGTTCAAACAAAGACGATGGGTTTTAAAGTCTGGACACGCAATTTATTCGTAAACGCTAATTGTATTTAGACAACGGTTTAGTATTGCGTATATTAGTTCCTATTTTTAAACGTTCGATATAAATACAATTTTAGACTCAAATAACATACGTGTATTATTTTGTATGCGTAAATATATTGTTTTGATTATGTAAGTAATATTACGACACTGTTATTAATTGTATAGACGTTATACAATCGAACACGCTGTTATGCGTCTACGAACGAAAGTCTGAACTAAATACCGCGAATCGACTAAATTGAATTACAACGCGCAGCCGATAAATGTATATTATTGTCCGATTTATCGCCAAGATATTATCTTTATTAGAGAGAAAACAAAGCGTTCGTGCGCGAATTTAATGTAGCAGTTTGCCGTCTGCACTCGCATGTAAAGTTCGCCAGTTCATCTTTGTTGACGTCAAACCCTCCCGGAAGTCACGAAAATGTTATTTCTTAGAAACTTCACGTTCGAAGAAAACGGATAGTATACATTTTTTCGTGATTATTTTTGTATACATTATAAAAGTGTTCCAGAATAACAGTAATAATAATTAAATTTCTCGTGGGCCACCTCGTTTTAGTGTACATTTAACTATCCAGGGAAAAGTGGACGTGAAATAAAATTTCCGCTTGCGCCGTCAAGTATGTTCTATTAATAACGTCATTACGACATAAAATTCGTCTTCTTCGGTAGAAGTCGTTTAACGTGTCGCTAATACGTTTACGGTTAACCTCGTGTCTCACGTTAGGTTCGGTTTGGTGCGCTTAGAAATACGTCACTATAGAGATACGCACACTAAGTGTCGGATGATCTCGAGCACACGTCACGTTATCCGTTCAGATAGGAAACGTTTCTATTCGAATAATCGGTTTTAATTTCAGTTACGCTCACTTGTCGTTTCGTTTAATCGAATTTTCCGGGCTCGCTTACGGAATTGAAACGCGTTCGAGTGGCGTACCAAAATTATATTTAAAATAGGTTTTCTTCCGTAGTGTGACGGAAGTGACAGTTTTCCAACCATTAGTCGGGTAAACCGTCTAAACGGTTGGTGCGTAACCACAATTGATAACGCCTATGTGTTCAACCTGATTATCAAATTTTTTGGGTTCGCACTATTTAAATATATATATAAATTATACAGAAAAAACGATCATTACCGTTATACTTAAAGGCTTAATGGATATAATCGACGAACCGTTCAAATTTTAATTTATATCGAGTTATTGTTCAAAGAAACTGGAAATAAAAAATTTTTAAATTCGATAGTGATTTAGAAAATCTCTTGCACGCTAATTTAATTGTAAGTTCACTTTTGTGTTTCTATCATGTCTTATATTTTTGCTGAAGATAAAATTCCTCGGGAAAAATAACCAATTAACACTACCTGGGTAGAAACCGATAAATTTATATATAGTATAGTTAATTGTCAGTATCTTAAAATAATAAAAAAATACGAGCCACGGATACTATGGATGTTGTCACGAACGGAATACTTAGAGATTTTTGATTTTTATTAATATTTTATATTTAAAAAACAACGACGAATCGTTGTATTCGAAAAATAAATCGGTGTTTATAGTTTATTATAATTAATAAATATGACGTAAATTATAAATTAGGTCAATGGCTATGTTCGATTTAATTATTATGTATTAACGTAATAACGTTTTAAATTAATAATTTCGTTGTAGATGAAATTTTAAACACTTCAAATATTACGTTGTCTATTAATTCGAATATTAAGAATTTTAAAATCTACTTAAAAATATAGCTATAATTTTTATTTATTTTAAAATGATTTGTGTTTTAGTATACATAAATTGAGAGTATAAACCGAAAATTGTTAAATTCATTCACAATTTGAACTAAAAACGATTAAAAAAAATCATAGCTACCTACACATTTTTCAAAAGTATTTAACGGCTATTAAAATAACACTCGATAAATCTTATATTAAATTAAGTCTTTTGGACGTAAAAACGGAATTGATTTTCAAAAGTTACCAACCGGAAATTATCCACGTTTTCAAAATAAAATTGTACATTTAGCCGCATATTGATAAAAAGTTTTCAGAAGTTTATTAATCTTTCTATATTACTAAAGTTTAAAAGTCATAAAAAGTTCAAGTATGTCGAACCTATGGAAATATCAAAAATATGAATTGCTGGTCGGCAATATTGGTTTTTGTAATTTTTTCGGTAGTTTTTTCGCGCGTTTAATAAAATTAAATAGAAAATCGAAAAATGTGTCAAATCAAATACCAAATGTATATGTGAAAAGTGGGCTACGCTACGACTGCAACATGTTGTGTTGTACAAAAAAAAAATGTTCGAAGACAAAAAAAGTCACATCGTTGCAAAAATCAATTACGTTACGTCGCTCAGAATCGAGAATACATTTTCGTTAGGGACGCGTTTGTACCAAACTGATATCACAATATTACGTGTTCTGTTTATATAGTAAAATTTCGTCGGAAGGAATTGTGTAAGGCTCTAGACGACGTGAATAATTAACGGTTAGATAATTTTACATTGTTAAGATTGGTGGAAAATTATTAGAGTAACGTAACGTGTAAATTCGTTAGTTTTCATGACGTTGCAATAATATATACTATTGTTAACCAGAAACGTTATCTAATTAACGGAAAAGATCGACGATTATTATTCTCATCACGGTTGTGTTCTAACGAAACTAAAAAAGTCTTTAATAGTGTCTCCGGTTCACTTTTTTTCGTGAAATTTCGAAAATACAAGATCGTTTGCCGAGATCTTTTATAAGCGTTACCGAGATAACGTTTACTAACGATCGGCGGAAATCTGGGTAAGAATAACTGATCGAAGTATAGACATTATGTGTTTTAACTGTGTCTCCTACGTAAAATGCACTTACTTTAGAATTATTTATAGGGAGAATTGAATTAAACATTATATTTTACGACGAAATTCAATGAGTTAAATAGCCGAAGTTCTTTTTTACGACAACTATAGCGTAATAACGAGTTGTATAATTACCTGATAATTTATAAATAATACATTTAGTTACGTTATAATGACGTTATTTTTTATTTCTTTGAATTTAATTCTGATTTTTGTATCCGAATATTTCATATATTTTATTGTATTTTTACAAGAAAGAACGAAAACTTAAATTCAATAGACCCGTATAAATATACACTTTAGGTGGACTTATTTAATGACAGTTCTCCATGTGTCATACTCGAGTTTATTTTATTCGCAAATTATACAAGAAAATATGATGTCTAGACGTATTCCAGAGAAAATTTTTTTTTTATGTATTGTTATCTTTATGATACACTCCAATAAGAAATCTTATAAATAAGAATACAACGATTCGTAGTCAAGTTCTGAATATTTTATTTAATATATATATATACTCGCACGTAATAATAAAAGATAACCTATAAATAGTGTACTTGTATTCGAAATATTTGACGTCCGCCTTTGGTTTCGGTATTGACGAATTTCGATCGAGTCGTGTGAGTCACGTTAGACTAAAATGTATCGCCGCCGTTAACGCGTAACATCGTTCGTCTAAATTTTATTGCGTCGTGTACTCATCACGATACATTTTGGATAATCTTAAAAATTAACGACCGTATCTTAGCTGAGTAACAAAAAGATCTATTGTTTTTGACCTAAAGCGAGTACAACACACCGCACCTTCGTTATTATTTTCTTGTTAGTTGTTTATTTTATTATAGATACGTCCATTTACGTGTTAAACTGTGAAATAATTTAGAAAACTACTCGCGAAACAGAAATAAAAGCTTAAAAAGTTTTTTGTTGGTTTCGTAATAAATTGACACAAATTACTTTTTTCTTCAAACTATAGGACGAAAACGATAATCCGACAGATTTATCTTCAAAGATTTTCGCCAAAAAGTCCATTGTTTTTGTTATGACGTAAATCAAGAATAAAGTGTCAGATATTAAATAACGCGAATGAAAGTTAAAATATTAAGAAGAACTACGCCGTTAAAAATACGCGTGAATGACATATAAGCGTGCGACGACGTGTAATAATTGAATTCGATTAGATTAAATTTCGTCGTCCAACTTGAAAAAATCCGCGAAAATAATATATTAATTTCTTTTGGTGAGTTGATTACCAAAAATTACTCGTCAACATTGTTTAAAAAAAAGTATGTTATCATTGTTCACGAATAAAACAATTAAGGCGTTGGTCACGTGTACTTCTCGAGGAACTCCGTTCCTTAATAATGAATTGTACCATAAAAAAATGTAGTTCACCGAAACCCTAATGTTTGTAGTGGAACAGTGTGGTTAATATACAATGAAAACAAGTAATACACAACGTCCATTTGTGAACAGTACTTAAAGGCATCAAATATAATTACAGAATGTAACCTAACCCATTACACTCGAAAGATAAGTGGCTACGATAAAAACCACGTGGTTTGTCCATTAGTATCAGATTTATTGAAGGCCGTGTAAGTTGTTTAGTGTACGTGACTTTGATAGTTTAGAGATATATTTGAGGGATAATTTAGACGGGCGCGCCGTCTAAAATTTATTGTACGAGAAACTTAACGGGGATTTTAAAATGTTCAGCAAATGCACGACTTGCATCTACGAAAGAGATGCCAAACAGAAGGCGACAATAGGAATCCGACGATAGAGATACAGTCGTCGGACAAGTCGCCAGCCAATTTTTATGACGAAACGAGACGTTTTGCAAGTTCGCGGTAATTTTTGTTGACAGTAAAGCAGAAACGTAATAACTTATTGGGACCCGAAATTTACGTACGCTCGTAGAATGGAAACGGAATGATTAGGCGTGGATTTAAACCGGAGTGCTTTGATGGTGTTACGTATTAATCGCGTCAGGAACTTGTTAACGGTCTCGAATATATACGTGCGTGCGCGTATTATTGCCACCGCCGCCGCCGGAAAATCTTTCCTAAACACGGTGTGTCGAGTGCGATTCAATCGCAAAACGTGTGCCACGTATCGATCGCGTTTAGATAATGTTTTTAGTATACCACTGACCTAACCAACCACGGTTTTACGTCAACATCGTGTTCCCGTGAAACGAGAAAAACACCGAAAACGACTCCGGACGGCCGCCCGTGGCTGCGACCCGGGATACCGTTTACGGTGACCAGAAAAGGTGCTCTCTTTCTCTCTTTGGGCACCCGTGTTTGGGTACATGGGCGAGCGGTTTCCCGAGCTCTCGTATTAAATGTTTTTTACACGTCCGAAACATATAATGCACATTTTGCGTTTACGCGAATGGATCCTCGGCGGACGATTTTTACGTTTCGAAAATCGAACAACTTTTGGGAATAACCTTTCGAGATAACGTTCAGAATTAACGCGTTCCGCGCGAGATATTGGCGCACGAGAGAATCGTAAACGGCACAAAGCATCGTCGATTATTACAGACGATAATTATTCCGAAACGTAAACGATTGTCGTCGTTGTTTCAACCACGAAATTAAACGCGGCGTTCTTCAATGATACTCATCTCAATCGTCAGGAATAGACACGACGCTTTGTGGTTGATTGCGACTGAATGGAGAGATAAGAATTACCCGAAGAATGTGTTTAATCGACGAAATAAATAGGACGCGAGACGCTTAAAACGTCCCCGGACTCGGTTAATTTACGTAGTCACCGGAGATGAAAGCATCTTTTAAGATGGATCGATCACCGTCTAGTTAACCGCTATTTAGTAAAAAACGGTTTACGTATTAAAGTGTTTTCGATTAAGTTTCCAAAACGGTTTCAAACGGTTTTTGCAGAATTCGGTACGTATGTGGTACTCTAAACGAACGTTTGTTCGTAACTAAATTCGACAGATCTCCCCAAAAAAAAATCCCCTTTACTTAATTACTGACCAAAATAACGCGAATCGCCTTACGCCTTTTTTAAGCATTTCCAAGACCAACGGCCGTACGACATTCACCCATCGAGAGTGATTTACTCGCGGTCTAGATACTTTTCGACTAGATGTCGCTTGAACGATTAAAAAATACTAACCTTTCTTTTATTACGTCGAATAGCGAACCACCGAAAACTCTTATTACGCGCGATTTATAGACCTCGGTTATCTAAAACGAAAAACCGAAACCTAAAAACACCCGGTTCAAAGGGCGAGTTCGTAACGGAAACGAGAAACCGTCGCGACGCCAACGTGTTTTGTATAAGGCTGACTATTCACGGTTCGAATTCAGTATGAAAACGCGGCAAAACCGGTCCCCGTCTATATATATATATTCGGAACAACAGGCCGACTGTTTGGGCGGACGGTCGCGGATTCGTTTGCCGAACGTGTCTAACCTAACATTATGAACTCACCTCGTCTGCAGTTTATCTCTTTGGAGGGCACAGCCGGGTGCTTGAGGTGCACGGTAAGGTAGGACGATATCTTGAGGTGTATCAGCGATATGGTGGTGAACGGCAACACGAACTGGGCGACGGCCAGGCCGACGGTGAACGTTTGCTGGGCGACGCGGGACGGCCATTTCTCGACGCACGCCTCGTACAGCCGGACATGGCCCACGTGCACGGTTTCCACGTGCTGGTACAATAGCAACGGCACCATGACCGTGAACGACACGAGCCAGATGAGCACCAGCGTTTTGGCCACGCTGCACCGGAACATCGAGCCCCGGGGGTTCCGCACGATCGTGAAATACCTGCGGGATTTAAACGAAAGAACGGTTAATATTAATCGGGCGCCTTTTTGTGAGTCGTCCGTCGTTTTCGGTATTTCTTTCCCTCCCGCAGTGGACAATTTCACGAGCTTAGGCGCACGAATACAGCGAAAACGTTCGGTTTCGCGAACGCCGAACTTTCGATTATTATCACGCGCCCATTGGTAACGTGGCCGACGCTGTGTCTTATATACCGAACGGTTAATTTTAAGTGTGTCACTTCGAGCGTTTCGGGTTTAAGGTTAATATATATATATACGCGCGCGTATCGCACAACTAAAGGGTTTCCTTACCGAAGAGACACATCAAAGTGCAACGTAAATACAATTGTTGTTCTCCATCGTCGTACGCATTTATCCCCGCGCTCTTTATTTGTATAACACGTAAAACACGCACACTCGCGGACGACTATAAAGGTACATAATTAACGGCGAACGAATACTACGTTATCTAAGTACGCGTATTATATACGTTACACGTCGATTGTAATCGGTAAATATATACGTATATGTACATAACCGAACGTACAAAGCAGTCGAAAACAAATTATCGAATCGAAATTAATCTACGTATATAACGTACGGCGTTTTAGTAGTTGCGCGATATTAATTTACTATCAAAGCGAGCGCCATATTTTGCGAATGTTGCAACGTTTATTTACGAAACGCCGTGTCGGTAAACTTAACAGAACGTCTACAATATTCGTTTCGCGTAGTAATTAGTGCGTGCGTTCCCCGACAATTACGCGAATGTACGAACGAAAAAATGTATTCTCCGCGCGCGGTAAACGTGTGGTTATCGTCGAAATATGTATCGCCTACCTTTATGGCGAAATATATTTAACTCGTGTCGGCGGAGCTTATAAATCGTACATACGTACGTGCTTTTATGTGTGTGTGTGTTTGTGTGTGTGTGTACAACGCGTAATCGAAAGGGTTGCGTCGTGAATTCGTTTCGCAACTCGCCGTTATTTATTACGTTAGAGTTAGTTTATCTTTACGCCAACCCCATTTTTTTCGTTTTTTGTCCGAGAGGTATGAGAGGTCCTAAACGTTGTTACGAGATAAATTTTACGGAGGCCTATGATCTCTGCGCGCGTATCGATAAATGTGCGTGATTTATGAATATCGCGTTTAAACAGTACCGAACGACGGCACGCGCGAAACGAATGTATTTTGATATCTTTGATCATACCGAGACAAAAAAAGTACCCGCGTATATAAAACGTGTATATGCGTTCCGATCAATTGTGTCTTGGGCCACAGCCTACATCTGGTCTGTTGAATAATTAAACGATAATTTTGGTCACACGTTCTGAACAGTGGACGCGCATTATTAAAACGCAAGTACGTGATCCGCGCGCAAAAAAGACGGACAATAAAAGAAAGCATTCTCGTCTGAAAAAAGCGAAATAATTTAAAAAGAAAAACGTACGTGTTAAAAAAACACACACATTTCGATAGTTTTTTTTATTACGAAATGTAATCGACAAAAGTTTAGCGAAACGATCAACGAATATTTCAATCGTAGATATTACGTTAAAAAAAAAATGACTTCGTGTCTAGAAATTTAATTGAAAGTAAATATTACGTTCGTTTATGTAACGAAATGTATTGCCTCTCGTTGTGACGAGCGATGTCCAGTGAACATAATAATAATAATAATAATAATAATCAATAACCGATTTTAACGGCGGGACTAATAGTCTGGAATCATAATACGTACAAAGTAAATATTTTCAAAAACAAACAGAACCACAGTCGATTGATTTACGATTGAAAATCGCGTTGCGGTACAAACATTCGGATTTTAGGGTCGTTAAAAGTATAATCTTATATTGCACGCACGATATTAGTTTGAAAAATTAAAACACTCTGTTACGAAAAAACAGGAAGTTTCGGAACGCTATTCACGAATATCAAACAAAACAGTTTTGATAAAACGCCGTAGTAAATATTAAGTCCGATTAAATAGCCCCGAAACAAATCAAAATTGATTAAATTATTTAATTAAGCGAAATTACTGTTCGAACGCTTCTATCGTTGGTTAAAACGCCTATTTACAACCGCGAATTATTGTTTTAATCAACTGAATAATTCGCTAATGTGGCGCGTATTATTGCGGAAGTTTTCAAACACCACGGAGTTGAAAACTGTATAACTGTAAGAAGAACGCGTGTATACGTAAACACTTAACGGCATCTATCGAGATACGTAAAACCTTAAAATTTTCAACTTTTATAACGTAATCGATTATTTTTGTTTTATTAACATTTATATGTTTATCGTGTACATAAATCTTTGACTTTTGACTTCAGTTCCGAAATGCGAATAATAAATCGCCCGATATTATTGTACGCCTTTTTTTTAAATTTATGTGACGTTCGTTTATTTCCAGAATGAGCCAACGAATTTTATTTTTCACGATAATACCGTTTTATTATCTTTTTTTTTTTATCGTAACCGTCGTGACTATAACGGTTATATTTTCGTAATAACTGTTAGACGTTTTTTTTTAATGGGAATTACGCTAATTGTTTATTTATACGTTATGTACGGTCCAATTTATAAAAATATATTTATATATATCAAATAGACGCTTGAAGAATTCAATATAATAACGGAGATAGAAATTCCCGATTTCATTTATGGAATATTAAACTCGCGGATGAGAAATAGTAATTCTATACTCTCCAGGATTAGGTGCGCGTGAGTATTACTTTACTTTTCATATCCTAGTCTTTGATATATCGGTTTACGCTTACCTAAAAAACTACCGAACTAGTAAATAAATAAACACAAATATCGTGTTTAACGTAGACTTGTGTGTGTGTGTATATATATATACATTATTAAACAAATCCGTTTATTTCTATTTTATTCTAAATAGCGCGGATAATTTTAATAATATCCATAAAATAATATTTTTGTTCGCCTATTCGCTATAAGATTTTTTGACAATTATTTTTTTAAAAATGAAAATATGCTCAAAAAGTTATGAGAAAACGTACAATTATTACTCGAAATATAATAAAACGCGTATATTAAACATTACACGTTTAACAATAAATGCATATTTTTCACGTACTTTTGACAATAATTTTATAAAATAGTCTGACAATTTTAATCGAATAGGTAGAATAAGTTAATACATTTATGTATACTAAGTATTTCAAATTTCATATATACCCAAAACTTAAGAATTCTCATTGGCATTTTTATACTTAGATAATCGGCTAACTTAGTTTCTCAAACTATGAAATTATTTTAAAATCGTTGTTTTTAAATCAATCGAATAATAAATCAAATTATTGCTTTCGTATAGTTTCTACCTAAATCCTAAAATGTAGATAATTACAACTAATACAGAATATAATATATATAAACACAAACAATACGATTGAAACAAACGCAAGAAAATACACAGTATGACTTGTAAGTTTAATATATGAAATAAAATTGAACACGACTTTGAAAAAAAGATATTTCAAATCAAGCGTAAATTTTACGTTACGCTTATAATTATTACGACAATTGGCTTATTATTTTGAAAACGATGTATTATACACAAGTATTGGGTTCATAAGATTACCAATTTTTCTAAAACTGTTGTATAAAATATAACTTTCGAGATTATTTATTAATTTAGTTTTATTGTACGTACAAATAAATTGTTAAAAAATAATTTAATAAATTCTATTTTTAGTAGAACAACTTTAAACTTAAATCGGGCATGCATTCGTAATTATTACGTAATATAAACTAAACGAAACAAAAATTACGTAAAGTTTTCTTATATTAGACCAACGTTAAATTCTATTAATTTGTCACCATCTCGATATATTTATCAAATTCGATTTTAAATTACGTTTTATTTCTGGAACAAAATCAAATAATGTCAACCGAAAGTACAAAACCATCGACCTTGTTACATTCCAAAAACTTCTCTCGCAGTTGAAACATTAATAAAAGTATAAAAATATTAACGAAATATTTGATTTCCAAACGGTGTATCATTGTCGAGTATTGTATTACAATTCGCATTATGTTTCAAAGTACGTTTCGTTTTCTTCTAGACGCGAAACATACATATATGAACATTTTTAAATATACAATCGTACATTTAATTAAACTTTCGAAAAATGTTTTACACGAGAAATAATATATTTATAATATATATACGCTCTTTAAATCTTCGTACATACTTAGGTAATAAATATTCGAAATATATCGAGTACATGTATGTACACCACGATGTGTTATTATTTTAGAACAATGTATATATTAATCAGAACCTAAAACGCGCAATTAATTCTGTACCGCTCACACTCTACGTTTTATCAATTCACGTATTCAGATTTTGTTAGGTACGGAAGTATAGAATAGAGCGCGCCTGTTTTAGTAAATTTTGAATGTTTGTATATTCTATTCCATGCTTGCTACCACCATACGACTCGTGCGCTGGGTTTTTTTCACTTAAACTTTTACTCGGTTTAGTTCGTACGCGAACGTGTGTTCGTTTTTGTTTTTCATTATTTTGCGTTTCGCGTTAATTGTTTTTAATTTGTTCTTTTCACGCGCGTTAAATAATTATAGCCGTGTCTTTTTTTTCCAACGAGTGTCTTTGTTTTTTATCGCGGTTAACGGCGTGTTGAGTGGTCGCCGTCGTCACCGTGTGCGAGTACTAGTTTTTAGTGACTTATATTACGTCTGTCGGGAGTTTTATAATTACAATCGAGTCGGCAATACGTAACGGGCACCTTCCGCTGACCGTAACAAACGGGAAGTTCGTTCGTACAGATTTATTACAAATAATACGGCTGCATAGAAGAACGGAAATAATAAACGTTATTGGTTGGCTCGTTTTTGAAAATCATTTTTTTTCTGATCAATAAATCGGTTTGGAACAATTCAAACGCGAGCCTTTTGAATCATACTCTTGGCGTTAGAAAAATATTTTGTACAACACGCTTTACGTTGCCACGATACACGTTCAACTTTTCGTATTGCGCGTGATGTGTCGTAGGGCACATAGCGTAAGCAAAAAGTAACCGCGTATAGAAATGCGTAATATAAACCTACCTCGAAATTCTGTAAACGAATAGGACGCCTAGAAAATATGTGACTGGATAACTTTTAATGAAAACGTCTGTTGCATACAGTTACTAAGTTATTGGGTGCCGTTAAATTACACGAAACTTTGTAAACGAAATTTGCTAACGTTATAACGGATTGCCGCGTGTGAAAAGTTTCGGTTACAAAAAAAAAAAACAATCGAAATCAACCGAGAATTAAGGGCTTCAAACCGACCATTCGTAATTATTTTCGATCCGATACGGTTCTTTCATAAATAATATAATCTTGACAATCTTGGACCGCGCCCGTATCGGATCCAAAACTGAAATCTCGACGAGTTATTATATTTTTAAATCGTTTTGCACGTATAATAAAATCGTGTACGGGTATAATTAACGACGTACAATTTTTACGAACACGAACGCTACAACGATTGGGATTTGACTTTTACATGTTTCCATATAATATATTTGGACGAAACTTGATTGGAAATTGGCGAATTCTAGATAGATATTGAAACTAGGACGACAACGTCGCTCACAACCCAAAACTTATATGGAAAATCTTAACGTAGAATAACGTATGTTCAAATCGGAGGAATAATGATTATGAATAATAATTAATATTACGAATAATTATTAATGATAAATCGATTTCGCAACCACGACGCCCATAATACGAGAATATGTGAATTGTCATCAATTCGATCGCCGTATTAATAAAATAACGGTTTTCAGTGCCGCTATAACGGGTATGCGCGCGTCTCAAGACGCTTTGTACGAATAATATTTAAATATTTTTACGCTCTTCGAAAATACCCAAGTGTAATTAGCAAAATTGAAATTACTTCGAGGACAGTTTATTTGTCGTTTCGACTCGGGTTTTTAGTATTATCTACGAGATAACATTATCGTACAGTATATAGGCTTTTGCGTCGGTTGCGTTTTATTTCACTTGAATTTCGTACGACAGCCTATAAGTGGCCTTTACATCAAAACATATGTATAAGCCCGCCGCCTTTCATCAAATTCCTCTACAAAAATCCATACTTTGTAAAACGTTCGCGTACGACGCGATATTTTTAATTACGATTTTGTGTACGGCATTATCGATCAATTCCGGCGAGTAATAAATCTATATATATATATATATATATATATATATATATATATATATATGTGTGTACACACTTTCCGAAATCAAAACTAATATCGACGTACGTTTTATTTACGCGACTAATTGGCATTTTGAATCGTTCGTTAGCGCCTATTCGATCAAACGAGGAAAAGTCGCGCACCGTTGTTCCGTCGTTAGCATTAAAAAAGTACGGTTCGAGACTGTACGAACACGGTCGAAATAATTTGTACCTCGCAGTTTATAATATTGTCGTGGCACGTATAATTTATGGCGGTGTTTGGACGGTCGGAATATTTTTTCAATTTAATTATCTTAATGCAAATCCGCCGTAACTTATTTCTTTCGTATATGAGTTTCGACGGGCCGAAGTTTTGCCACTTAATAGTATAAACTTTAACAATATCCTACGGTATAGTAAAGAATGTTCCCGACGGTATTTCGCGCAATACTATCATTTTTACGCGACAAGTTATTGCGGCGGTAACGTATAAAAGTTCCGTCGCTGGTAAGGACACGAGTAATTGGCCAATTATAAACGACGTGAAAAAGTCGCCTAATTAATTAGCGTTTTTAGGATTTACGAAGAGAAATAAAGTAATGACGTTCCGTCGAGTTGGCAACGATAAATACGTTACCGTCCCGTTTTCGTATCCAATAACGTACTCCGGTACACGCGCTAGTGTAGGTTGGTGGCGAACGAATTATCGTTAGGAAGGTCGAATGTTGCTCGCCTAGTATTTGCGAGCCATCGCTCCGACATTTGCGCGAAAGACGGTACACTTTATTGCACAGGGATAGCTTTAAAAGCGTTTCCCTCTCGGAAGCGGGCTGCGAACCACCGGCCCCCGATAACAGCTGATCAACAGAAAGAGTGTTGTCGTTTCAATTACGAACAATACTCGACAATTCTCTGGCACACACATACGTTTAGCATTCCCTAGAATGTGACCGCGATATTGTATTTTACGCGAGTGTTTTTGTTTTTTTTTTGTTTTTTAATATTTCGCG
>JAIPRN010001077.1:0-54934 GCA_025469175.1 Geopemphigus sp. TES_GeoC_2020
TATATATATATATATATATATAAGTATGTACATAACGTGATAAAATTAACGTAAATGACGTTTTATAAAATGATTGGAATACTGAATGCAATGATGGGACAATATTCCAAAACCAGTGTTGTACTATATTTAGATAAATTCATAGGTAGAAAAATAAATATGTAATTATTATCTAAAATATATACATATCTATGTATATATTAAATTTATTATTATATTATATTATATTATATTATATATTATTTATTTTATAGTTTAAGAGAATATAGTTAATATTTATGGATGTCGTTAATTTTATATTTTAGTTTTTAAATTCGACAAAATTATTATTGAGCATTATTACCACACAGAAATTAAATATATAATTCTTAGTAAAATTATCGCTAAACAAACGTTGGTTTATTGATTTTATTTTAAGGCAATTTATTTCAATATTATTCTTTCTACTTTCACATTTCTATTGACTTCGAAATAATTAAAATAATCACTATTCACACTATTGTTATTTTTCTTATATATGATCGATTTCAATTTTATGTGCATCAAACGTTCTCATGTGTTCAACCCGTGAAAGTACAAAGGTTATATAAACTTTAGAATACATAACCTTTAAAATTGGAAAAAAAGTTATTTATAATATCGTACATATTACATGGAATTTATCATTTTTATTGACATTATATTTTGTCGTCGAATCTATTCAATTTATATATTTGGCGCATAAAATAATGTAGAATTATTATCCATGACAATATCTTGTACGTTATATTAACGCATTTCTTTTAATGAACGCGTGAAATGAATCGATGTCACTTACGTTCACATGTTATATCCGGTCCAAACCATGAAGCTGATATATCCATTGCTAGACATTTAGCTCTGGCAAATCCTCTCATTGTAAAACCGTCTTTACATCGGTATTCGACCTCAGATCCCACATCGAACGTTTGCTGATCCGCATAAGCATTGTTTATCGCGTTTTCGATTACACGAGGAGATTTACAAAACACTGTGTCAAATAAAAACGCAATTATTAAAAATCAAATTTACGAAATTACCATTATTAAGTTATTTAAGGGTAAATTTATATTACCAGTAATTTGTTCTGGATTTGAAATCGATTTCGGAATAAATTTACTATATTCGTTGAAATCGAAATCAATACCCAGACCGATATTGAAATTATAAAAGTCCCAATCGATATTCAACATCCAAACTTTTATGCAAATATTAGAAAGCCAAATATGAATTAGAATCTTAATAATTGAAAATCATTACTTGAAATTAAAAACTGATAATTATGGTAATTTGATCAAATTTCATAATTTTCTGGACATTCAGTTCACATAAAAAGCAGTTATACAAAATAGAGATAACACACACACACACACACACACACACACACACACACACACACACACACACACACACACACACACACACACACACAAACACACACACACACACACACATATATATATATATACAAATAGAATAACGTACATTAGTAATGAAATAATATACTAACCACTTTGTTTACAGTATGGTTCCACACCTGACCATATCCCGGTAGCGCGGCAGGTCCTATGGTCTCGACCGATCAATTGATATCCGATCTCGCAAGTGTAAGTAGCTTTTTCGTTAAACTGTTTACCACTCATTTTTACTAGACCGTGTTCCGGATTTGGCAATTCATCGCATTCTCTTTCTGAAAAAAACAGATAAAACGAGACGTCAAAACGTATTGAATCCATACGCGTAGTTCAACTGAAGTAAATAATGGTTTTGATTAAAACGTCAACCATCGTCATCAATATATATATATATAAAGTAATTCAAAATAACTTCACGGGAAAATGATCATTTTTCTAAAAGTCGCTCACGTAAAACAACATTTGTGATAGTACCCTGTCAATACGAATTATTTACAGCCCAAAAAATTTTAGTAATCCGATCGCACACAATGAGTTATGTAGATACACACACAGTTTAGAGGAAAAATAATTTCGTAAATAATCAGAAATATATTTTCCAATAAACTGTATAGACCTAACAATATAAACCCATTGTATTAAGCTTTTACACTATTTTCTTTTTTATTTAAAAGTAGAAAAATATACAATCTGTATACAGACAAATACAACGAGTATTTATGATGTATTAATTACTAAATGTAACGATGTGGGAGAAGAGGGCATCCACTGATACAACTTCTAGTTATAGATTTATAAAGGTTAATAAATAAATAATATAGAATATCTAGGTAAAAGATCATGTAGCCACTTTCGTTTAAGAAGACGCGAAGAGTCACTAGGCATTGTAGCAAAGATTAGTTTGAAAATAAGAAGATTTACATTTTTTCGGTTGTGATTAAGTAAAAAGTTGTTAAGGGTGCGACCTCTGGTGTTAGGTGAGCCAAATTCAATGGTGGATTGTTCATTACGTTATTGTGTTTATCGCAGGCCGATAAGACGGGTGGTCCGGTTCGCGGCCGCCGAAGTAAATAACGATATTCTTTGCAATTAGTAGGATAATTAATTTTAAGTTACCAACATTGAAGATCGATGTAGCATTAGATGGAATATGTGATAATAAATGGATTGTTTGAGTATAGTTTTTTAAAGAAAAAACACGTTTTCAAGTTTAAAAAATCCGGACAGGTACTTTTAAAGTTTTAGGGAAAATAATAGCGCATGATGCTCCATGTTCAATGGTCGCCATGAGAGTGATTAATAATTTTTAAACATTTTTATTTGTCAAACATTTGAATACATATAAATAAATATTAGAAAAATCGAAAAGATATGTATATACAAGCAAAAATCAGTTATTGTGGCTATTTATGAAACTATACAATTGTGTATATAATTCATTTATTCGAGGCCTTCTTTTCATTTCTGCAAACACTTCATCGTCTCCTTGGATTACCACGACTAACTCGGCCTTCTTTTGTATTACCTTGGAAACTTCTATTTCTTCCACGGGTACTTGCAGATACCAGCAGCTAATTGTTCCGATCTACTAAGACGTGTAGTAAGATTAGCAACAGTTAACATATCTGTGGCAATTTCTATCTTCATAGGATGACCATCTAAAGGCACGTTATTATATTTTTAACGTGAAAAACAACATCAGCCGTTCCTAGTGATCTGCCAAATCGATCGTAATGAACCGTCGCATTTTTTAACGGACCAAATTTGTTAAATATGTCCCGTAAATTTTTAGAGGTGACTCTGAAGTTTAAGTTTGATATCATAATTTTACGAATGTTGGTAGTCCTAAGTCCACCTCTTAATTGTTGTCTTTGTCCTTTATACGTATCTTGAGTCCATAAAGCCTTCGCATCACCCATTGGGTACGGAATTTAATTAACACGTTGAAACGCCTGGCCATTGACTTGCTCCGGCGCATAGGACCGCCGCCATCTCCATTTGATCGGAAATACGATTCTACACCACCGCTGCCATTACCACGGGTACCGCCGCGATTGCCGCCTTGTTGACCGCCTCCACGACGTCGGCCACTACGAGACAAAGACTTTTTGCTCTTTATCAGTTCATCCAAATTCCAATTCATCATTACGGCGTAAAACGATGGTTTGAAAACCTGAGTAGCATATAATACGACAATATACCTTCGACGACGTTGGTGTTTTCAACACCTCTGTGTGCTCACTGTAACGTTCAAATTGATGTTAGCGTAGTATACTCACTGCGATATGGCCTGAAACGATAAAAATCGAAAAACGCAGACCAGGGCGTGAGAGCTCATTAACTAAGTGAAATAGACAAACCGTTGTTACGTGTCCTCGAATAATATCGTTATTATAAATAAAGTATGTGGTAATGCGATAATGTATCTACAGTGTTTGTGTATTTTATAATTGAATTATAAATCAAATTAGACCGTGATAATATTTATAATATACTAGCTGACCCGGTAAACGTGATCCTGCTTGTAAAAAAAAAATGGTTTGATAGTTTTTCAAAACAGATGTTCAAAATCCGCGTATAATCTTAGTTTGTTTTTGCGACTTATTTATAGCGTTTAAATATTTATATTTATATTATTTACAAAAAAAAAAAACAAGGTACGCTTTATATAGAAAAGAAACTATATACGTTGATTGATGGTAAGATCGAAAATATTTTAAAATTGAAAATTTAGGAACAACTTGATAGACAAAACGGAAAACGGCTACAAATTACGACAACGCGCAATACAGTGATACATATGAGTATACGTGTTTGGCTTCTATATAATATATATATAGATGTACATGTAGTGTTTGTGTCTGTATGATGTTGCGGTCGTATGGTAGGTGAAGGAGAGGTCTGTCAAACATAATAAAAGGAAACGAAAAATGTAAAAAACAAAATATCCTACGTAAAAAAGGAGCCAGTTTTACCCTATTCTTCCAAAACGAGCGTGTTTCCACTTACGTATAGTACGCGCCAGTGTGCGCGTGTGTATAATATATAGTGCCCGGTTGTCCCATCCGACCGGAACATGAGCGCGTCGGTCAGACCTGTCCGCGGCAAAGCTCTCACGCTCCCGATCGGTCCGTTCGAGATATATGGCTATTCATTTTCGACCGACCGCGATCTCCACGCAAAGGTCGTTAATCACGTGGAAATTAATACTCGTGCCGGTCACATTTAACCGTTCGGACGTTAAAACCGAACGTGGTCCATTATTAGGAAACAATTACACTGCCCTGTCTGGGTTTACATACACACACATACATATATATATATGTATGCTCCGCAATATGCTCGGGAACACGTACTCTATACCCGACAACGAAGCTTCAACATCCCTTCCGCGTATATATTTATTTCATATAATTATTGTGTATACAACAGACATTAAAAATACGTAATTACGTTACATTATTATTATTGTTGTTATCTGCCACAAAATTTATTCTTTGCGTATAATTGATTGTGTATATAAAAAAAACCAAGCTTAAAGATTGTATATGATTACATTGTGATATAAATAAATATTATAAATAAACAAATAACAGGATTGTAGTTCACTTCTTGATTAACAAACGATCATATTATACGAAAAATAAATCTACTTATTTAATTGTATAGTTTATATTTACACGAACTATTAACTAGTTTATAACATGTTTGTATACCAACATACAGCGGCGAATTTGAAGAATGAAGAATAAGATGCCCCGGCTAAAACATGTTATAAAGGTGCGAAATCTATATTAGCTTACGTTTAATTAATTAAATTAATATAAAAATAAATATAAATTATTTGTAATAAATAAAAAGTAATACATTTAGTTAAGCCTTATTCGAATTTTGAAAACCCATTCTTTAGTTACATATAGACTTAGCTACGAAGGGACCTAATAATTATTAAAATTAGACTAATTTACAAAAGAAAATGTCACAAATGAAAACAATTTGTGACACATGGAACAAAACGTAAAGTTTCAGCTCTTGTTTTTTATTCAATTGTTCTCATTTATTAAGTATGTCTATGTTTGTATAGTTATAAAATTGATCTAAATTTTTCTTTTAATCATAATTTAGTATCGGGTCACAATGGCGAATTTACAAGAAAATATTACGTAGATACCATTTTGCCTCCACGGCTTCTTTTTCAAGTTTAATGATAATACAACTATTTGCTAAGAACTTAATTATTCTGTGATAATATCTAACCATGATGGAAGGCCCCAACATTACCGACTGTGGATGGAGAGGGTTACTGTTGACGTATATATTAGTTATATTACATTAATTGACTATTAATAAATAAATGGATAATCTTATTCAAATTGACGTCAATGGTATAATTGACAAGTGGGCAACAAAAAATCAAAAATAAAATATAGTCATTACAATAAAATTATTTTACTGTTTGTACAATACCTATATACAATTCGTGATGTGTATAAAACTCTCTGTATATATCGCCAAATGTATAATTCCAGACTTTTACTTAACATATATAATTTATTAAATAAAAATTTGACAAATACAATAAGTTTAGCTATAGTAAATTTTTTTAGTATATATATTATAATATATTTCGTATACATATACTAAAAATTGTGCTACAATTATTGTATTTTTAAAAAATATAAAAATTTCGAAGTTTCGAATTAATAATTTCGTGAATTTATTTTTTACAAAAAAATGTGTGTTATAAATTCATATTTTCAATTATTCGTTTATTTTCTACAATTTGTTAAATTTTATGATAATGTCAATTTCTTTCGTTAATACAAGCCATAAGAAATGCAAACGGGCGGCTCATAAAATGAGTTTAGACAAAAAATAATTTTGTTGGCCACATGTTTGATTGCGTTACTTAGTGACCCAATGATCGTTACTGAATTACAATGATTTATTAGAACTTAAACAAACATTGAAATAGTTTTGTAACCTAATCAAAAGTTTTATACGCTAATATTTAGCTAACAATTATTTTTACAAAATAACCGTTTTTATTTTATTAAGCTAGAATACAATTTTCATTTTTTTTTTTTTATAGTAAATACTTTATAATAAAATTGAATTTAAAATATGTTTATTATAACGCAGAAGAACAAAAGTTATGGCATTTGTCACTTTACTGCATGTGACATCCTATACATATTTTATAAGAGACCGCGAAAAAATTATTTCAAATATAAACGCTCGCGTTAAAGCTTACGTGACCGTATTTTTTCTTTTCTGATTTCACTCCTCTTTCTGTCCTTTGAAATAAAAATTTTTTTGTTTGTGCAAACTATATATGTTATATAGTTAAAAAACAATATTGCAGTAAAATGTATACACTACACGTTCACTACTTCGTTTTAAGAATAATACGTTAGTAAGTCTACTTTATAGATAAAAACCGAATTTCCTTTTTTTTCTACCCTTAAACAAGAAATCAATTTCTGCTAAATAAATGAATCAAATCAAGCGCGCCAAAATATTTGTTATTAAATTAGTCGTCTGTTTTCTAATTAATGATATTAATTTGGGAACAAACGAATACATTATTGTAACACATTTTTATAATTCATTAATTTGTTTTTTGTTATCTAGTTAAATATGTACATATTATATACTTTTGGGTTTATTAATATTATTGACTACAAGTAAATTTACTTATCGGTGTAATAGACAAAATAGATAATGTAATGTATAAATACTAAAGTTATTTTTTATAAAAAGGTTCCATACTTTTATGTCGAAAATATTTCTACCCCTGTAAATAATGTGTATATATTATGCACTTTGCGTTATATTCGAGCCATTTTCGTCACGCGAGTCTTTACCGCGGTCGTATTATACGTTCGTTTTTAAGCGTCCGTGACGTGGTAAAAAATAAGAAAATAATAAAAACGTTTTGAAATATAAAAACGCACGCTTCGGGCGTATTTCCAAATATTTATACATCGTTCGTAAAACGCCGATGGCAGCTCTTCATCGCTGTTCTTATTGCTCTCGGAATTTAATAATATTTTATACTCGAAATACGATACCTCTTCATTTGTCAATATATATATAGGTGCAGCTTATAACGATGATGGAAAGTAAAAAAAAACAATAATAGTAAACGCCAAACAAGTATAACGTATTATATATTAAACGTTTTATACGCAATTATATAATATGTATACATATATCGCATCTTCTTATAGTGAAATCTTTCTTTCTACGATTTGGTTGTTCATATCGCGAAACTTTGCCAAATTACGGGATGTGAAAATCCTGTTAATAATCACTATCCAATTGATATAATTGAACAAATAAATTTATAATCTGAATAACTTTTCGTGAAAAATGTAGATAATGTGTAATTTATTTCAGACGTATAAAGTACTTGATGTTCATAGGCTTGCCTTCAGTCTTATAATTTAAATGGAACGCATTTATATATATAAACTTGGAATCGCGTACAATGCTCTATGGTAGAATATTCAATTTAAATTGTTTAAAACACCCAATAGCATAATTTATAACTATGGACCAAGTAGACGAAGATTAATTTGTTATCTGTTCGTGAAATAACAGGTCTGCCTAAGTAACTATTTTATTATTATTTGTAAAATTAATCCAAGGAATAAAGCAAATCTAGACTACAAGTATTTCTATTAATTATTCTAAAAATAAAAAATTTAATTAGATAAAACAAATAATTGCGTTTATCCACAATCCTTATATATATATATATATATTCTCGTATCTTAATACATCTGATATCGTTTCATGCATTTACACTATTCATACGTTTACCAGTACACCCTTAAGCCACATATAAGTTCGTAACTTTGTTATACGCGCACACACACACGAAATCGTTGTAATGTAAATAAGTACGTGACGATGACCTAAAAGCGATGGTTGACTACTGACTAGAATCACACGGCGTTATTTACGAGTTTGCAGATGTACGTATGCCATTTATTATATGTAAGGTCTTTTAAACGTAATATTTGTTTGAATTCATAACGCATTATTTGTGATGGCATAAAGGACATAGGGTATCTTATATAATAATGAAAATAACAATAGATAATATAATACAATTACGAACTATACTTTATGGGTATAAAATACATCACAATTATGAAAAATACGTTTAAAAACTATATTTTTACATATATATATATATCATACAAACACGCACGCGAAATTATAAAAACAATAATACATTATAATCGTCATCGTATTATTTTGGCAGAGATGTCACGTACACAAAGATTATCGCGTCTATGAACGATAATGATATTTTAAAGTCAATACATTTAAATACATGCAAAATAAAGCGTAAGTAAACATCGTACTATATGAATTATATTACAAGTGTACAAAAACATACAGACACTTCACTTTTTATGATAGATTATTTGTTAACATTTTATGCAAATTTTATTTCGACGTATTTGTTCGTTATTAAATCATTTAAAGATGATTTATAAACCGTTTTCTCAATAATATTCTCATTAATGATATTTTGAATGTTTAATAATATAAATAAATATTTTTCGTTGTCGATAAAAATTAGTAATTAGACGCTATCAAACGACAATAAAAGTACTTATACAAGGTGTTGCTATATTGTTGAATTTTCATAGATTGATGTAGCACTAATAATAAACTGTAATTAAAAAATAAAATAAATAAATGAAAATGCTTTTGGAATTTTCAACTTTAGTTTCCGCTTATGAATAAACGCTACTTAAAATTTTGTTCACAGGAGTCGCTTTTGCATAGTTCAATGGAAATGGTTATACCTATATTTTTATTACAAAAATGCATTTGTATTCGATAAATATTAAATAGCGGTTATTTTAATTGTCTTGATTACAAGTGACATTTAATTATCAGAATTAAACATTTCTGATAGAGTTTACAAGTGGATACACGCTTGTTACTCGAGAAATAATAAAATTAATATAAATATCCGATTTTATGAATCGACCTACATTTCCGTAAAGGTATATTCCTTAAGAATTTATAGTTAAAATCGAACGAGGAATATTATTTAAAAATCAATAACGTATATAGTTATAACGAATGAGGGATGGAGGTTAAAGTATTAAAGTTATAAACAAATATGGAATAGAAGTGCTAACATTTACTAAAAAAAATACGTCAATTATTTATATTTCTCAAGATAAAACAGGTCATCTAGTTTATGATAAAATAATACTCTGTATATTCGTAGTAATAGATTTATAGAAGCCAGTGGCATATTTACAAACTTTTTGTAAGAGGGGTGTCATAATAATGAAATAATTGTATAAATAAGTATAAAATATTTAAACTCAATTTTAATCTTTTTTTATATTAACTACTAATAATTTAAGAATTCAAATTAAAAAATCACAAATTATATTACAAACTCCAGTTTTCATTTTTTATTTGTCAATTCGTTAAAAATTTCATCGGGCTAAATATTTAAATATCGATGAATCGATAATGTAGCAAGGCCATTAAGTCTTTTTGAAACAAAACACGATGTAGACTGTGTCGGTACTGATACATCATTTTGAGTTAAATTTCCTGTTATAATTATTTATAATAATTATTTTATTATGTATATTACCACAAGAATATCATTATTTA
The DNA here is from genome assembly GCA_025469175.1 of Geopemphigus sp. TES_GeoC_2020. NCBI lineage: Eukaryota > Metazoa > Arthropoda > Insecta > Hemiptera > Aphididae > Geopemphigus > Geopemphigus sp. TES_GeoC_2020. The sequence goes on from JAIPRN010001077.1 coordinate 10,098, forward strand.
TATATTTAATTTATAAATTTAGGGTTTTTAGGGACTACAACATAATATAATTTTATACACAAAATTTGTTTAAAATTATATATATTAGTATACCTTTATATGTATAAATTCGATATATTAAATTGAAAACTTTCAAAACTATTACTATTACTATACGTAATACATTTAAAATACAACAAAATAATGGTGGTATATAAAATAATAATTTGTTGAATATTTGTAAATTGTTAATGACACAATTTAATATACCGATTAAATCAACGCGTATTACTAGGTAACAAATAATTTAAATATAAATCATAGTAAATAGTAATACTATCTTTGACTTGATTTGATTTTAAAATAAGAATCCAATGTTTTTGATTTTTTTCTATATTGGCTCCATTTCATTAAATGACTCAATAATACAGTAACTTGTAAGTACATAAATTATAAAATTTTAACTTGTACAAATAACAGACCATTCGTCGTAATTCGTCAAGAATAATATAATACACTATACACAAGTAAAATTGAATGATCAAATAGATAGTCAATAGAATGTATAATAATAATATCACCTTCGTGATCTTCAAACATTCTCTGAGGGGGGGATCCCTAACATCTCAACCCCATTATTACGCAGCTGATAGTGGAAAAGATCTTGTCTGTATGAAACAATCCAGTCGAGAGTATAATAATGAATTTCAATATGTATCGAATGAAATTATACGAGAACATAAATGAATTATCATGAGAACAGCGCTACTATTTACTAGGAAATACTTCGAAATCAATATAATGCATATAATCTAATTATTTATAATCAAAAATAAATTAAAAGGGATATTCGATTACACATACTCAAAATAAACTACACTTCTTTTGTAGAAATTATTATATGTAAAAAGTTTACGTTTTTGACCATTTATTTTCGTTCGACAATAATATATACCGGCCGCGATGTTAATTTAAATATACATGGAAATAAATTATGCCGCTGTTTTTCGTAACATATTCTACCGGATACGATTAATTTACATTTTCATAGCATCCCGAAATAACCTTTTTGTATAATACTCCGTAGACATATATTACAAAATTACGTTCCAAATGCAATCCATAAAAATTAATGTTTTCTCGAAATTTTTGATACGACAAAATATTGTGATAAACTTAAAACTTTACCTATAATAAACAATCGAAAAACGTTTTAAGTACAACGAATATGTGTTCAAAAAGTATTGTTTTTTTATTTTCGAGTAAAATTGTAAAAGTACTTGTTTTGTCATTTAAGTTTAAACGAAAATAACAGTTATTTATGTAACATTTCTTTTGATAATTTTTGAATAATATATAATTTCGATAAAAATAATAAGTACGTGATAATAAACACTACTGTGTTAGCCCAACTTATCAAAACTATTCCAACAAATCATACTGTACTTGTACACTGTTATGCAAGTGTTGCAATTTGCGTGAAAAAAGTTTAATAGTTGTTCAACTAAAACATTTATAGTGTCAAGTACATACCCGTAACACGATGTATCAAAGAAAAACGTATCCGACAAACCATGCATACATCATTGTGAGGCATTGTTGGAATTTGTTGGAAAATGCTTCACAAATTTATAGTTTGTAGTGCCAACAGTAGACGTTTAATAATTATCTAAAATAGAACCACTCAGTCATACGCAAGTGTTTCAAAATGACTAAAAAATACTGTAGATATGTCCCATAGCACAGACTAAACAAAATATTCAATGTTCAGCTGTTAACGATTATTTAACGAATTTTTTAGCACAAGTTAATTCCGACTGACGAATAAACAATAGGTTTGACATAGACATTCATAAATTAATGTTCAGTAAAGTTATACCCTATTCATACTAATAAATATAGGTTAGGTATATTATAATATAATTTATTTATATATATACTTACTTTAGTAATTATATATTTCGTCGTATATACATACAAACGACTTGGGCGACAGTTTTGACGATAAAATTCAAAAACGATATAGAATTATAATGATTAACATTTTCAACGATACTACTGAAAACAATAATAATAATAATAATGTAAATAATAAACGATAATAAATGTCACGCGACAAAAAAAGATATTTTTTAAGTATAATCTGGGATTAAATAATGAAGTGAATAAGAAATAATAATAATGAGGGAGTAAGTATAAAAACCCTGGATTTCAAAACAAAAATTCAGTGGAAAGAAGATAAAAATAAAATCATCGACGTTAAATTACAGAGATTTAATGGAACATACATCGGTATAACTATTGTAGGTGTGTAGGAGGTAACCGATATGTATGCCATGTTCATATTGATCGTTAAGTCTTCGAGGCATAAAATAATTTGAACGAACTTGGGGTTCAAAAAAAAATATATATATACTTATAATATAAAAATTGATCAAAAGATAAATATATATCCCGTTAAAAATATAAATCTACAATTAAATCATAAAAACCTTTTATATACGTAAAGGTTTTTTATAAATCAAAAGTATAGTAAGAGAGTATATATTATTATCATTTTCAGTAATTGAATTATCATAAAGTTGAAGATCAAAGACTCCATGGCTATATAGTATACCCATTTTACTTGTATTATTATAAATTAAAAACGTCGTTTTATTAAAATATGTATATATTATACGATTATCATGACTATATATATAGCAAATATATTATATACGTCTTTGAGGAGTTAACAACGGATTTACATAAAACGTCTGGCTTAACAATATGAAATGTATAAATAGATACGGAATTTTCAATTAATTGAAAAGCAAGAAATTATTTACACAGCGTGTAATATCTGTACGAATTTCATAATGTGGACATCCATTTTATATGACATAATATATTTCTGTATTTTCGTTAATTAAACATATCTTATATTTTATAAATCAAAAATTATATATAATAATATATAACATATCGTTTGGTAAACAATTATTATAAACAATAAGTGAATAACCTATTAAAAATAAAAATAATTTAGTTTAATGTAATATTGATACAATAATTTTAAATTTAATTAATTGTTTCGTCATATTAAAATATATTTTTAAGTCAAATAATTGTTTACATTACGAAACAATTTACACAATATAGACAAGATCCTATCCATTTCATAAAATATTATTGTTCATAAATTATTTAATAGCGTAAAATGGTTAATTAATTCGTCTATTTCGTGAACTGGATGTTCTCATTTTACAATTTCGTAAATAAGATTGCATAAATGTATGGCCAGGTGTAAGTTGACTACCTATATTATTTCCTGGTATATATTACGTACCTAAGCAATTACCGAATCCGAATTATATTAATATTTTTTTCGATTTCAAATATAGGGTTTTAATTTATTAAGATTTTGATTAAAATTGGATTTATCCATATTTATTTATTAGGACAGGGGTCTTGATTTGAATATCGGCATTTATATTTTATTGCGAATTACGACTTAGACGTTAAATAACGAGGTAATGATTTTGAATTATAACGGATTTTAATGGTGTTTATAAACGAGTTGAAATTGTTTTTAAGCCCTACATAACGGCGCAAATATATTTTCTAAACCAAAATTCGTCGATATTTACCTAACGCTTTTTAACAACCTATGCTTATTACTTATATAAACATGGTCCGTTGAATAACCAAATTAAAAGTGTACCCTCGTGTTCATGTGCTGATAAAAATTATTTCAAACTTATGGTACCTACTACGCGGTTAACTATTTTACCGACCCACACATATCTCTAATCAATAATCAGCAAACATCAACGTGCGATTTGTTTGTTTCGTAGTAAAACGTAGAACGGGAAAAACTTAAATAATAAAAAAGATAATCGTTTTATTAATTATAATTGTTTATACAAGCACCGTCATAAAACCAGGGTGAACTGCAAAGGACCATCACGCGTGTATACTCTAATAACAACAACAAAAAGAGGATTAAAATCATATCGTTTTACGGCTGTGGAAATATCTAGGACGTTTTAATTTTAAAGAATTACCAAAACTCGAGCAGGTAAGTATAAGATTATCAGCGATAATTTTAAAAGCAGCTAATGGTTCACATTTTGTATTCAAATTATCACCAATAAACATTGGAAGAAAAATGATAATCAATTTTATATTGTTTTCATTTTTTTATTGAATATACCTTAACGTATCTCCTTCACTACGCATTGTTGACTTGTTGTTAAGAACATATTATAAACAGTTATCTACGACACAAGAAAAATTCGTACAAATTTATTTTGAACATAATTATACTAAATTTGTAGTAAAATTATTAAATAAACATTTCACAAATTTTTACATTATTTTTACGCCAAAGTTTTTACATAGGAACTTTGATGAATTCTAAGTTAAATATTTTGATTAAATTGTTAATAGAATTAATTTCGTGATTCGACGCTTTTTTTAGCTTATAAATAAAATCGAAACCGAAAATTTTAATTTGGTTTTAAGCGCTGTATAATACATAGTGAGTGAAATGTTTTTCAAAATCAATGGTAAAAAAACATACGAAAATAATGAAAATCGAATATTTATTTGGTACAAAAACGCTTATACTACTGAAAAATGTAAAGAATCGTTTACGCAAAAATGTATTTAGCTTAAAAAACTGATTCGTGTTTTAACGAAAAACCAATATTATAATATTTATTAATTATTCACGACGTTACAAGTTGCCCATTTGTTCGACCCTATTCGAATTACGTCTAATCTCTCATTAGTTATTCTCGGTTACGGTCTACAATTTACATTCGTAGATATTTAATATAATTTAAATGAATTCAGAAACTACGGAATAACGCTAAAAAAATTAATATTTCTTTAACAAATTATTTCATCATTGCAAATTCTCGTTTAGATTTATTTCAAATAGCAGTTTAAAACCTTATATTAAAACGATTTAAAACGTTACATATTTTTTTTGTATTTCGAAAACACGTTGCATGTTAAAAGTGCTCCAAACGTATTATTGAACAATAATATATTTTTCATTTCTATAGCATGATAGTACCTTTAATTACACCTTCTTATTTTTATATATTTAGGGAATTTAATTGTATTGACTATTAAGTACATTAGAAGCACCAAAAAATTTAATCGCGACATGCTTATATGAAATGTTTCTAAACATAAAACTAATAGGAAACTAATAGTTTAGTAACAATTATTTTTCGATTTCGACGAATGATGAACAATAATTACACGTTACAATTATTAATACACTGTTGTGTGCTGAAATGTCACTAACGTCTGGCTAATATTTCATTTCATGTAGACTGATTTTTTTTATCGTGAACTAACGATTATCGAACACATTTTCTTTCAAAATTATTTAATTTTCCAAATTTTAGACTGGCTCATGATTGAACGTCATATATATGTATTTTTACCAAATTGGAAATATATGGAATAGCGTTATATTCCTATAATTATATCGAATGATTTTAAAGTCTTACAATGCGTGTCAAATTTAATTAAACTAATAATAATTATAATGGCTATAGTTATTTAAAGTGCTTTGTAATTACTTTATACATAAATATATATGTACGGCACGCATAGATCCAAAAGTTTAAATAATATAGAAGCAAATTAAATTTAAATTTTCTCGGAGTATAATTTAGTCTTCAATTATCTAAAAAATAAAAGTAATTAAGTCACGCTCTTCGCATTATCCTCCAATCTAAATTTCATTTAGGTAATAATTTTTCTCAAGTCAATTTATCTGCCTTCTGAACCACAAGATAACATAACTTTTATTGGGATTTATGATGATTAAAAAATATTACGTTCTTATATTCAATATGTAAATACTGGGATATTGTATTATACGACGTAGTAAAAACGAGCGTATATGTACGTAATTTGTACCATAGATATATTTGAGATTATATATATACACTAATCTGCATTTAGTGCATCGAAACCGTGTATAACGTAATTATTTTAATATCAAAAATCAATGTTAGACAAGTTACTCAATTTTATTCATTGTTTTAATTGGTTATTTATATTTATTTTAAGTAACTTCGAAAAGTCACAAGTGGGGTACCAGAAATCGAGGAGAAATCGTTAAGATATAAGTTAGTAATATTCAGCCACTATAATTATTTCACAGTAACTTTGTGGCTCCTTATTTTCAGTTTTACCAAAAATAAAAATGTTTAAATTCCTATTGTAATACGAGTATAATGTTGATTAATTAAGCGTGTGCCATTTTACTCCAATTATTTTTGGGTTACAATACGATGAAAACAAATGTTTACGGAAAGAAAAAACCTTGAATAAATGAATCAAACGTGTATGGCGCTATTTTTATGCAATGGCTATTAAATAAAAAGCTCGTTATTTTACCTCTGGTTACGTTATATGTACATCTTTACATTTTTGTTGTTTTTAATGGATTCGCATTGTTCAAAATGTGATTCGCTTGTACATTCTCGTTGTTGTTTAAAAGAACACATTAATCTGTATTGAACTCGTAAAGTACGATTTTTCTTTCATTATACCTTTGCAAAACACACACACTCGTTATATGTCAAATACACATACAAATACGAAAACGTTTTTACGAATTAACTTCAACGCAGTGATCGACTGTATATGTGTGTGTGTGTGTGTGTGTGTGTGTGTGAGTATGTATGCGCGGGTGCGTGAGAGTACGATGATTTATGCTTGTGAAATTCAACGACGACTATAATATAATATGCATTACGGGTCGTTGTAGAATTGGAAAAGTTTCGAGTTTGTGGAGTCTTGGCGCGTACATAATAATACGCATATATATTATACCTAACATATATGATATATATATATATATATGTACTTAAGCGATTATATTATTAACCATGTCACCACCACGAGGGAGTTTTTTCTTCATTCTCGCTATTTTATCTTTGATTCGTCCCATGACCTCGCGTTTTGGGAAGTCCATTTTAATTTTAAACCTACAGCAAATATTATGGTAGACTACAAGGACAAAACTATTTTATTCGTTGATGAAAAAATATAGAAAATCCGGAACTAGTCCCCTAAAGTAGATACAAAGAGACGAAAGTAGAAGTGATTACCCCCACTATCTTAGTTCCAAAAACAAACGCTTTAATTAAATAGTAAAATAAATAATTTTTTTCGAAAGTATGGAATTCTGTGAAGCTATAATTGACTAGCCTAGCTTTTAAATTGGTTTTCATAATTTTTTATCAGTACTAAAAAAATTTTTAATTTACTAAATATATTGGTCAACAAAATTATTTAGTTTAAAAATAAATTGAATTAATTTGTTCGATGTATATCAATATATTTTATCGGTATTATTTTATAATAATAAAATCGTGGTTGATATTTCTTACGAATTAATATTCAATATTTAATAAAATTATTCGATCGGGAAAATAAAATAAATTTCGTTTAACGTATGGACTAAATGTTTATCGACAAACATTAATCGTTGCCAATTTGAGTAAATCAACACGACATATATATATATATACGATTTTTAAGTTTTCATAATTTTTTTTGTATACTTTAGACCCATCACAAGTTCTACATTCTTCAACTTTTAACTCAATTAAACGCAGTCCCTTATATTTTGTGTTACGTTTACTTTTCCTGTCTTTTATTGCGGTATTGTTCCATCATTTACGAAGCCTGATTTTTTTGTTCTTTTTAAAATTTGTCGATAATTTTTATGAGGGAGCCATACGCTCGCCAGACTTGCCTTGCCCACCATAATTTTTTATTGGTCGAGAAACGTCGGATACATGATTATAAAATGTTTCGAATATTTCCTTGTTCGTATTATACACCAAGCCATACATTTTTTTCGAAATTTTTCTTTGGAAATATTTAATTTTTCGATTCTATGTTCGATAATATATCTTGCCGGTTAGTTTTGCGCGAGCGTTTGCCGCGATCATAAATAAGAAATATTAGTTTTCGGCGCCTGATATTCGACCATCAGAACCGTCATCAGCACTTCTACTTTAACAACAACGGCGAAAGTATAGAACTGTAAATATTGACATATATATATATATGTGTGTGTGTGTGTGTGTGTGTGTGTGTGTGTGTGTGTGTGTGTGATAGCTAAACAACGGCAGGTATTACAATAAGTATACTAAAAGCACATAAGGGGACGGGGACAAACGATCCATTTAACACGTCTCGGAGGCCGGTAGGTATATAATTATAATAATATATACACGCATCTGGTAGATATATTGCGTAGGTATATATTATACTAGTTCGCCCTACAATTCGGAGTATATACGCTCGTCAACGACCACACAACATGTTGAACATTAAATGAAATTCTCGCGATTTGCATATCATATATATATATATATGTGTGTGCGTGCGTGTGTACGAAGACGACGACCCTATCCACGTGATAATAATAATATATACAACCCCGTGCCACAGATATTACTTGTACCGGCGGTCAGTCTAAACATGTCGGTGAACGCGCCGATTATCGTAGGATTTATATTTTATTACGTTATTATTATTATTTTTATATGCTATTATTATAACTATAGCGTCTGTATTGTATATTATAATAATATTACGCCATCGAAACAAACCAAACCCATAGCCATAGTCGAGTGGTGGTTGTCTGAATGTCTGAAATGACGATGCGCAGCCCACTTGAAGAGTGAACGTTTTAGTGGTAACATCGCAAGCACGGTTATAAGTCGGACATTATTGTAACAAGGATTAAAAGTATACACAAAAAACAACGCGGACCGATTCAAATTCAACATTCTGGACAATCTCGACACGTCACTAAGAACCAACTTCCGAGTACAACAATTTAACGATTCATTTTCTAAAATAAACAAACGTATTAAAGAGAATACAAAAAAATATAATGACAATATGTAAATTATCGGTTATGTGAATATTTTGACAATAATACTAAACGACTAATTTTAAGAAATTTCATGTAACTCATAATCTTAAGGTCAACGTTGTTAATGAGTTCAATAACCAAAAAGAATTATTCTTTTTAATTATGCTTAAAAAGACTGAAGAAATTGAAAAAATAAATTCCCAACTTGATATAATTTGCTACCGGGAAGTAACGCAAATTAACATTATAAGTATGAGCACTACTTCTGGATGAAAAATAAAGAAAATTAAAAAATGTAGCAAACCGCTGGAAAAATTGGTGTGAATGAATACACTGATCGGGTGTTGTTAAAATTATGTTATTATTTTAAAATTTGAAAGCAACGAAATCGTTACAATCGAAAACGATTCTGAGTAAAATTATTTTTATTAATATTCTTTGGGGTATTTTAAACTTCCAACTTCGATTTTAAATCGATTTTTTAAATACTGTTAAGATATTGTATGTATAACTTTATATTACGTATTTAGACCTTAAATACTATTCAATTATAATATTATAACTTTAATTTAATTCCTAAGTTTGATTTTAAAGGGATATATCAATTATTTCTACACATCGTGAATAATGTATTATTATTAAAATAATGGAAATATTATATGACCTGGATTTCAAAAAAAATTAAGACAATATTGATTATTTTACGTAACCAATTTCGACGCTTTTGAACATTTTTAAAAAATTAAATTCGAAAAGGTAACCTATCCCTTCTATTTTACAAAATTAAAACTTCAGTGTTTATATCATAACACTTGTCTGATATATTTTGCTCATTTTCAAAAATGTTCTTAAATTCTGACCTTGAATGCTTTCAGGCCCCACCTTAAGGCAAAAAAGCTTTAGACCCGTGTGTTTGACACATGTAACACATCCGGTTACTGTAGCACTGTCTAGGGACATCCCTGAGACCGTCAGACGGTTAAATATAATACGTGAACATTTGGTGTTTATTTTTTTTATTTTTGCTAGTCTAGCCTATTATTAGTCTTAATAGAATACCCGAGAAACGGACTACGTTCTTATAAAATATATTATAGTTCAAAGATCGTTAATTACCCGATAAGCTATTTTGCGAATTCGTATACATCATTACGTCCCTCCCAACACCCGCAAAAACCGACAATAACGGAACCGAATAAATAATATTCTTAATTCTTTTCGTTCCATAATTTTACGCATGCCTTATATAAGCAAATTTTTTTATCATAAGCCAACAACGATCTGTTATGATTTTTAAAACAAATATTTTTTCGATGTTTTTTATTCATTATTAATTTATCTATATACCATTTTAAAAATTGTATCCCCGCTCTTTGTACACTAAAATAAAAGTTAAATTTTGATTTTCAAATAGCAATTTATACTTTTTTTCACCCTACTTTATAGAACTAAATTATATAAATGAAGATGCTCTTATTTTAGATATTCCGTTTATGAACGACTACTAATCAAAAAATTTAAAATAAACGTCGCTTTTGACGTAGTTCAATAGAAACGGCAATACCGGAAAATGTCTTGCAATAAAAAATTTATATTTAATAGATGTACGCGTATTATATAACTACTATCTTTATTAAAATGAGATATTTAACAAACGATCTTGAAAATGTATAATAAAGTGTCTCCATAAAATTCGAAAAAATATATTTTAGGATTTTAAATTTCGTGAAATTATTACGTAATAACAATTAGTATTGTACCAAAGTTATTTCGCGAAGACGTTGGTAATACTTTCTCGATTTTTGAATTCCGATAAAATATTCTCGCAATATGTTTTCCTGCGCAATAATTTCCTGATTTTTAAAGATCTACGTAATACTTCCCAATTTATACACGCCTGTGTGATTGATAGTCTTACGATAAATTTCCGAAAATATGTTGGTTTTAAACAATATTTTTGTGTGTCGCGTACATGTCCCATATCCATTACAAAGTGGCTTAACGTTTAAACGTCTAATAATGGAGAAATATTCGTTGGATTTAAAAAATTGCAACATATGAAATTTCCCGCGAAACTTCTTCCTTAAAAATATACAATTACAATCATAAATAGCCATGTGAAGATCGAAAATTGATTTATAGTTTTGAAAAATAATTAATCGGGGAAAGGGGTTAAAAATTAAAAATATATAGAAAGCAATGTGCGTTATAAAGTGTGCGAATAAAATTTTAAAAAAAATATCAAAAATGGTTTATATTTTCCGAAATATAGTCTGACCTGTGATAAAAAAAAAATCACCCTGTATATACATATATACATATATAAACACACTTAAAAACTTTACTCGCGGAAACACTCTCGATTCAACCACTTATTTCGGAATCGAATTCGGTTGCGCGCGGGTGAATGGTGGCTGACTCTCAGGAGCGCGTTCATTCTGCCCGATTATGCGGCAGGCCGACCGTGACGACGACAGGCCCGGCATTTCAACGGCGCGTATATATATATATATATATATATACAAAATAAAGTTTCGGAAATTAAATTTACACGCGTGTCAGCGTTTCGGTTTGTCGGTGTGTGGAGGAGGGCGGCACGACGGGGCTTAGCGTTGTAAAATAAAACGGCCACTTTCGTCGCAGGCGTACGACGATAATTATTATTTTTATAATTATCGTTCGCCGACGAACGTTTAAAATCCATCGTGACTGAAATATACGTCCGACTTTTCGTACGCGCCCGCCTATAATTACTCGTACACCGTACAAGTCGTACCCCGCGACAACTAATGCGCCGTCTATCGTAATAATCGTGGCACGGGTATATGTAAAATAACTATCGACGGCTATATGACGTAATCAATTCAATCTGACTGCGGCCATTCGCGTGGCAGTCAATGTATTTATAATACATCGGTATCGACATTTTATGGGTAAATTAATTGCGTAATTTTCATTTTGAACATACCAGTAATTGCGGAGGAATGTTACTATAAAACGCGTTATTGCCATTTCTAATGAAATTATTATTGTTCTCGTTTCGCGTATAATAAAAATGAGGATAAATCTATTGGAAATATTATTTGATAATCAACGTCAAGAATTTGATTATTGAAACGAGTAATATTTAGTAGAAATAGCATTCGCTCAACGTGTGATTTAACGCCGAAAAAAGTTATGATTTTTATTTAGCCACTGATTCGGACTTTATGGTCGTTTAAATACTTTGGGATATATCCTTATGTCGATGTCGTGACAATTTCGGCGTTTTACGTATTATTGTTATCGACATTGTTAAGTTTAGACGATAATCATTGCATCTATTTAATGATAAACGATTTAATAAAAATACGTTTAAGTTTATATAAAGATAGGATACGACATTTTCGTAAGAATTAAATATTATATATTTTTCCTTATAAATTTCTAAATCCGTAATAATAATTGTTTTACCTAAATTATTCTTTTTCGCGTGTAATTCAACGAAAAAACAGGAACAATCGAAAATCGTTTGTTAAGTTTTTAAAACAAACGCAATAATCAAACAAACGATAATTATTCTATTACACTATAGGACTTCCAAATGGATTGACGCTCTAATTAAATAGCATAAGTACTTTTATAATACTCGATTAAAATGTAGGCGAAAGAAGAGTAATATCATAAATCGTGGAGTGTGATTGGTTGACGAAATAAAATAAGCTGATACATCGATTGTATTTAATGACGAAATGTAATATGTAATATATATATATATACAATAAAATAAAATATTCTAATAATTCTTTAGATCCAAAATTTGAAAACTATCTTAGTCCCAAATTTTCTAATTATATAAATTTAATATAAAATAAATTATACGTTTAAAACCGAAAAAAAGTGAAAAAATTCATAAAGTTCACTTATTGTTTACATTAATATAATATGTAATACTAAATATATCGTTTATATACTATTGTTTTATTTATTTATCACGTAATTTTCGTCGTTAAATAAAATGAATAACTTGTTCGAAATTTCTATTTTCTAAATTTAATACGCGATATTTTTAACGTGTGCATTTTTCTGTTGTAAACATTACACATATAATATACGTTAATTATATTTATTTAACTTTTTATCTCTATCATAAGGTTATTTAATGGAGATAGATAAATCGATGAATATAATCAATCAATGTTTTGCATTATGTTTCGATATAATAAAACATAAAATAATGTCAATTCGTTCAAACGATATATCTGCAAACCCTTAAAATTACTTTACGCGTCGAGTTTCATAATAAAAATCCAATAGATGTAGACCCTTTTTTAACAAGCTGTCTAAAATAATAGTAAAATCATTCACTTAACAGGGATCAGATGGTCGAATGCTAGCTTGGCAAACGTGATATCAATTTCGAATTATAGCGCTACATATTTTATGTAATATATTGCGCATCACATTATTACATAAGTATACGGAGTCGTGTGTATAAATTTATGACGTTTTTAGACGTGTATTCGTGTTATTCTATCTCTCACAATGTATTCTTCGTAATTATATATTAATTAAGAATAAGATATTGTAGTGTTTGCGACATTTTTCTACCGTTTAAATTTGTCACTGAGTAAATTTTAAATTTGTTTCGTCTTACGAAATAGTTTAGCGCTATCTATTAAATTGCTAAATATATATAACACAGTGGTATACAAAAAACGCGGTAAACAAGTATTACAGTTTTTAGAAACGATATTATTTCCACTGTAACAGTATATAGTGTATATATGTACGACTACAATAGTACATAGATAAAGTCATAAGCATTTTGTAAATATATATTTTTATATTTAGGCTTTTTTGATATAAACGCTAAACATTACTTGAGCTAAGGCCTTTGGGATATTTTCTTGACGCTGTTATTATCGACAGTATATAGTGTTGTCATACCAATAGTATACTTATATATATTCTGTACTATATATAGTGACTAGTCATATACAGAAAGAAATATTCCAAGAACCGTAGAAGACTAATAATAAATAGAAATATAAAGGAAAGGATTTTTCCTGTTCAATGGCTTCGGGTGAACTTAATAGAAATACAGGCATTTAATCAATTTCTACTTACACAGGGCATGAATTTGTATTCCAAATCGTTGTGGTAGGCCTTAATATTAACAATATTAAATTTTTAGACCTTTAATCATAAAGTACAAAATATAAATTAACGTTTTGAAAATAAACGTAATTTAAAATAATAATAATAATAATAATAGGTTGATACTGTACATGAAATTTCAATTTCAAACACAAAAAACTTTTAGTAACGATTTTCGAAATGTTTTCAACGATATTAAATTATTATATAGCAGATCATATATTTAATTTTCAGCCTACAGTAGTAATTTTTTTAAAATAGTAACATTTTCGATAACGATCAAATTTTTAAAAAAAAAATTATGTATGAATATTAATATAATAAATAACTGATAAAAGTCTCGTTCTTTTTGAAATAGAATTTTTAGAATTTTAAAAAATAACCAAATCAAGCTTTATAAAACATGCGTCGATATTTTACTGGCGTTTTAGAATGTTTTAGGAACTCTTCCGTGGATTTAAGTAAACTAAATTAGAAAATCGAAAAACGTGTCAAATAAAGTACCATCTACAAATGATTTATTATTATTAAGTAGGGTTGTACTTAAAAAGAAGTAGCCACTAACAATAAAAACACATCTTTGTAAAACTAATGCATTCTTCGACCCGTTCACAATCTAAAATATATCAAACACAAAATGAGACAAACTACACATATTTATATGTTTAGATATTATTCTCGTAACTTAAATTAGATAAATATTATTTTGATAATTATAATTAGTTAATTTATAATTTTACTGAAATTATAATATGGACCGTCATGTTTATTAAAAAATATGCAGAATTCCAAAAAAGAACATAAAAATATGTATATCATATTTACACAATTTATAAATGAAAAATTTCGAAGGTTTAACGTAAAAAAATATTATGGGTAATGTCTAAAATTATACTTTATATACAAACATTAACAAGTAAATGTGTGTATTATGTTAATTTAAAATCATATTTTTAATGAATCTCAAAAAAATTATCAGTTATATTAATGAAAAAAGAAATCAGTATAAAATTATAATTAATAATTAAATTATGTACTTCGTCACTATTAATTCGTTCGTTTAAAATAAATCTTAATTCAAATAACATTTCTCTCCAATTTTCGTTTCCGTTTAATTCCATTGCGTACTTCCTTCGTTTAATTTGAAATAATAAAATCGATTCTTAAACGGATCTAATTATATATATATACCAATTACTACCATAAACAAATATCTGTAGAGAATATTTAACGGAATAAGTGATAACTTCCATCTAACAAAATAAATCATTTAAATACACATAAATTCGTTTAATTTTAAAAACTTGAAAAATAAGTATAGAATATTTAATAAATTAAAATTTAATTTACGACGCGTTATTCTATACTTATAATTTTTTTCTGCTACATAATTAAATGATGTAATTTTCTTTAAAATATCGCCACTCATCGGTCACAGTGTACACATAGTATAAAATAAACAGTAACGAAAATAACTTCAACTTCTAAACAGATTGTTTTAATTAATTTTTGTTTAATATTCCATAAGACGTTTAATTTTATTGTACAAAATTTCAAAAACTAATTTGATAGCTTATATACAGTGGCCAAATTTTTATTGAGTGTTTCCAAAGAAACTTCTGCGGAAATAATAATAATAATAAAAACGAGTGAATTTAAAAACGAATGTACAGAAAAAACATCTATAATATTTAACTGCGTGTAAATGGAAAATTACCCAATTCATAATTATTATAAATTATTTATAGACCATTTTTAAAAGCATGTCTTCACTTCTTATAACTTATATCAATGTAAACCTTGATTATTCAACGACAATTTATGTTTTTTCTACACACTTTTAAAAATTAAACAAATCGTAAAATGTACTTTGTTTTTTTATTTTCAACATTTGATTCGTGAATAATTATTATCTAAAGAGTTGATCATAGGAGTTGTTTTTGAGAAACTTAAAAAGTTTGACAAAACGTCCACAAGACAGTCAATTTTCAATATATATTTTAGTACCTCTCAACGGTGTAAATTGTATATCAGAAAAATAAAATACTAGAATGTCATAATTTAATAATAAAATAGTGACGCTAAAAAAATATTGTACAGAGAAGGAAATTTCGAAAAAATTATTTGGCGGAAAATATTATTAAGGCGAATAGAATTCTAGAAAGTAATTCTCTGAAAAGATTTTTAGATGGAAAATGTAATTTAGGAATATGCTTTTCGATAAAAGTATTTTTCAAAAATGTTTAAATTGTTTTAACCAGAAAGATATACCACAAAAAAACATATTTCAACAGCAATGTCAGTTTTCAGATATTAATACGAAATAACACAAATATCACCCGCACAATTACTACACGAAGATGTCCGTAATTATTTTATATTTATATTTTCCCAATTTTTTAAGTTTTTTCTCGCATGTCACGTTTTCCCGTATAATAAATAATTCGATGTTTATACCACTCAGAAATTTTTTGCCCGTAACACTTTTCACAAAACATATATTGCCGGAAAATATTTTCCCAAATAATATTTGCGTCGGTTATGCACGTCACCGTTTTCCATTTTGTCGTGCCTTAAAGTTTATTACTTAATTACTTAGGAAACATTCGTCGGATATTCATAATTGAAGTGCGCGAAAATTCCCATAAAAATATATTCTTCCTAAATTTATAATTAAAGTCGTATTGTAGACAAATCATAGTCGTCGTTTAAAATCGTAAATTTACAAAATTATAGCGAACGAAAAATATCATTAAAATATTGAAATTTAAGAAAAATATAGAATATATAAGAATATAATGTAAGAAAAACTGATTAGAATTATTATTACCATCTCCCAAAATATAGCCTGAGCGGGTGATAAAAAAACCACTTTATATATACGTACTGCGTTAAATCGTTTCATTAGGACTCGCCATACCTAACCACATGTTTTACGCGACAAAAATGAACGGCTCTTAAAATATTTACCAGGAAACTTGTATAAATTACTGAAATCTTTGATACTGATATAAATTCCTTTCTAACTAAATGCCTTTAAAACTACAGTAATGTAAACTTTGAGTAATTTCTAAATAATACATTTGGAACGCGCAACTAAAAATGTAATTTAAAATTGTAATTATATTTTATATAGGCTAAATAATATACGGTAAGAAAATAGCGACCGCTTATAAAAGTTGGTCCGCGAATAACAATGTACACACTGGAATTTTTAGACCAATCAAAATGGTATACAATATTATCCAGGATCTGATTCACTTTAAGCGCCGTGTTTTTAATTCAATAATTTGTGAAAAACTGCGTTGGATTATTATATAATATTGCTGGAATCCTTTTTGAAATGGAAACAATTTTGTTAGAGAATAATCTGGCAACTCGTTAGTTAGTAATTTTGATTGTGCATTATTTTTATGACAATTCGTAATATTCCGTAAAATAGCAAATATATTCAAACATTTATAATTGCTAGGTTAAACTTTATTATTTCTCGAAACAAAAAAAAACGATTTAAAAAGTATATTTTCTGTCACTCGTACGTTTTGTTTTGATTTTTATTCATTGTTTGTACACGCAAACTTAATTATACGTTAATTTTAAAACAATATTATGTAATAATGATTTCTATTTATTCAACAATTTATAGCCCAATTAGAGATATAATCACAATAAATTAAATATATATATACGACTTATAATTATTATAATTATTCGTTTATTTAAATAAACGAAAATATAATAAACGAACGAGAATGTCATTCGGCACGTTTATTCTAAGTTATAATTAATTAATCGCGTATTAAAAATATTAAATATGCATTCGAAGTGTGTAAGTAAGTAATTATAACTTACGTACATTCTATGAAAATTCTGAGAACGTTAAAAATAATTTTCAAGATCTTCCTTCGAAGTTTATCCATTTATCGTTTCCTATAAAAACTTTATAATTGGATCCTTCTTACGTTTCAAACCCATCACCATGTATATATATATGTATGTGTATGTATAACGAATAAAAAATTTTTTAAATGTGTGGGTGTGTATACATTGAAAATAATATTTTTAAACGCTTAAATGTAATATCGTACTTATAAATTATTGACGTCTGTAATATGTATGAACGTTTGCGTGAATTGTGAATATATTCGCAGTACGTATTATAGCTTAAAAGTACATACATTTTAGACGTGTTATAAATGTGCATAACATTAATCCACTCTACATACCGTTATTTATATACCACGACATTCGCGACCATATATTATAATGTAACATTAATATTTCGTACCGGTATGTACATACGGAAACCACTACTATTTCCAATAATTACCGACCTTCCGACATATTTTGTTTGTAGAATGTCTCTACTGAATTTGCGCACAATCCCAATTTTAGATTTAAAGTAAAACGAAGACCGTTTTATTGTTACAATGATGCATATTCCGACATGTTTTTCGATTTTTCAACAATTACCTTCAACGCGTCAAAAAACTATCAAAAAATCGCGAGTAAACCGATAAAATTGTCGATTTATGATTTTCTTCGTAACTAAATTTGTGTTTTCACTTTAATATCAAAAATAAAAAAAGAAAGAGTTTGAAATTTTCTCAATCAAAAATTCAATATAACATCGTAATACAAATATTAAAAAATGAGAAAATTGAGGGTCTTAAAACTATTTTCATTCCCCCACACGCACATTTCTAAAACGTACTTTTCGTGGATCAATAAATTAGAAATTACTATAACGAAAATGATCACCTCGATTTATTAACTTCCGAGTTCCTAAAATTGTCTTAAAGCTTAATATTCATACTCGAATTATTTGACGATATTTTCGATTAGTTAGAACGCGTTATTCTTTAAAAAAAATTATTATTTATCTTATGTATTCGTGTACAAGATTACGCGTATATAAATTAATGAAGATTCGACGAGTTTTTAATTCGTTTATCAGAACAAATTACTTATAGAAATAAATTTGACGTTCCACATCGTTCGTGTGAAAATTTGTTTTCAACAAAAATAATGTTTGTAATCAAACACAATGATGATTTAAATAAATAAAGACAAATCCATTCATTTTATTTGACCGAAAATAAATCGTTTTCGGAACCAAGAACAGCTGATCATTTGGCCGGAATGTTATAACTTTTTATTCTGAATTTACCGTAGTCTTCGTATTGAAAACCAACACGAAGTATGTACTTTTTCTTTTTTAATTAATTAAAGTATTATATGAATAATTGATCCTAACGAGTTAACAATATGCATGTTAACGAAGTTATTTTAACTAACAAATAGTTGAAAATTAAACATTTATGTATAGACACTTTTAGACCTTTTTATATGTAAACCATTGATGATTGATTAAGAGTCGTTTAAAGATGGTTATTTGCAATTGGTTAAATATTAAACTATAAAAAAAACTTATTAACCTAATAATTTTAAAATGATGTTATAGGATTCGTTTTTAATTTTATCCACATTTTTTGACATTTGAATTTTTAAGAAGATTGAAAAATTAATTTTGGTCCTTAAGTTTATAATTTGGCGTTGATTTATTTATTAAACCTAGAAATTCTCGATATACTCGATATTTTACAAATTAAGAAAATAATTTTATAAGCCGTATTTGTAAGCTTCACATTGCGATTACGGTGTATTTTATATATTTTTATTGATCGAGTACAAAAAGGAAAAATTCCAATATTTCGGCATTTTTAACTCATTTTTCGTTATAAATATATTTATTATAATATATTTATATAGAAATAAAATTAATTCCTTAAAGAAAAAATGCCATATTTATCGTTCGTTAATATTTAAAATATTTAAGCAAATGTATCGTTAATAAAATATATCGTTAAAGTGGACACTAGAATACAAATACAACCTTTTTTCTTTATGTTCGTATATTTATTTATATTATTTAAACGATTAATGACTGTAAAATGTGTTAAAATATAAACGGCTTAATTTATTTCTTTTGCCGACAGGGTTGAAACTAATATTTGCGGCGTTATTTGGTTAACATTTTTAGTCTTTTTTTCTCGGTATAAATATACAGTTTAATATTAACATACTAAATGCCTGCATTTATCACCATTTAAAATGTGCGTTTTAAGGTATTTAATCTTAAAAATTTAATAAGTTTGTTTCATTCTATCTAACATTGGAAGATATTCATTTTAACATTTTTTATATCAAACAAAAAACTAGAGTAATTTAAATTTTTAAACAAATTATCGCGATAAAATTTTCAAAATATAATTTTATTCAAACGATATATTATCGGTTAACGCTAAAAATGGTATAGCAATATCAACATTAAATGTACTTCTGAAATTAGAGTTCGCAGCAAATCCGAAAATTTTAAATCGTCACACTATCGAAACTGGCTTATAAAAGTCCTATGGATTATACCACTACTTTAAACACCGAAAAAACATCTCTTAAAAATAAAAAATAATCGCTACAATTAAAAAAATTAATAAACTTAGGAATTCGGAAAAAATTAATAGTCGAAAAATAACTACGAAAAAATAATTAATTCGATCATTTTACTAAAGATTTAATTATGAGTCAGTAACGTCTATAATATCTATATAAATAATAATAATTACCTAATTTTACATATAAAACTCTTCGTTGATGACATTAAACAACGTATACAAAATATATTATTTTATGTATATCGGGCATTGCACCCGCTGCCGAGCTTAAAATTGTACAAATGTATTTTTAAATATATTAACAATATTAAAATGTGTTTTCATTTTACTGCCGAATACTAATGCACGATAAGAACGGTAAGTTGTAATTAGATAGATTTCCCGGTATATTTATCGGCATCGACGGCGAAAGACAAAGAATAATTAGTTTAATCCCGAAAACAGATGATTCGACACTGCTGGGATATACCGTTGTTAAAATAATATAAGTGTATACAATTGTGAACGAACAAAATATCTTAGAACAAAGCTTGCAGCGCTAAAATAAAAATAGCTCCATTGTCGGAGAACGCGAAATTTAATATCGAATATATCGAAGAATTCGACGTACATCAAATTAAACCACGTTTGACGTTAATTGTCCATGAATCACTGCTTAAGGTAATCTTTGCAAAATCAGTTAGTTTCTCACGTTCGACTGAATTATAGAAACACAACATGAGATATTTCGATCGGGCAGATGTGAATAATCCAAATATTTAATTCTATACACGCGATATGTTGATATGTAAACCTCACAACGATGTCAAACAATACAATGAGTGCTAAACCAAATTCTACCCAAATAGTTTTCAAAAAAGGACTTAAAATAATACTCAATTACAAACCTGTCTGAATTTCAATATCGGACGATCGCGATAATGCGGAAATTGTATTTGATATATTACCAAGAAACATGTTTGCTTAATTTTTCTTTTCTTCCTCGAAAATTATATTTATATTAAAATAACAATGCCGGGTATTTCGGTTTAATTTACTCGAGGGTTTACTTAATGTTCGAAATTCTAACCCGCAAGTTAACATAATGAATTTAGTTGTTTTCTAGTTTTCCAAAGTTTAGATTATACTTAACAAAGACATTGCTACTGTTTACAAAATTGTTCTGAAAAGTACTCGAAATTATGTTTATCACATTTATGAAAAGAATCTCCCCTTACATTTAATACCATTGTTATATTTAAAATATTGTTTTTTTTATAAAATTGGTATAATATTTTGAAATTTGTATCGGGAACAAGTTTGGAACATTTCCAAGTTAAATAAAACGAAAATACTAACGCTTTTTAATTGATACGCCACCAAAAATGTTGACCAAATTACGCCACTGAGTATATTGACAGTGAGAATGACTACTGTTGAAACGCATTAAAATGTGTTTCAATTGCAATACGAATTGAAATTAAACGAAAAATATAAAAATTATTTTCACGGTCGAGACTGTTTTAATTTAATTACAATTATCATTACAACATACACCCGAGACCACAGCCGTGGACAAAGGAGTGATTTATTTGACGCATGGTCGTTTATTCTAAACCCTCTGTGTTCTGTTATCACCTACATAATCATACAAATTAGGTCCCGAAAAATAAAACGAATTTCGATACGACAATTTATTTTGTATTTAAATTTAGATATGATTCTTGAACTATAAATTACTAACTATAAGTATTGAAATTATTTAAATTACGTAATACATTTTTTTTCTAAGATTTTATAATAAATCTAAATATTTTTATAGTAAGTTTCAAAGACCTAATCTTTTACATAGCTTTAATGAAGAGAGTATTTACTTGACCACAATCACACTACTTTTACTTTTTTGAAATATGTTACTCGAACGTTTATTATCAATATTATTATTGATTTCTCTAATTTAATTTTAAGCCTAAACATATTTTCCTAAGGATCCAATAAAATTTAATTACTTCAAATACACAACTCTAATAAACATTTTAACATAAAATCGCTGAAAAAAAATCTTAGTTGATAATATCGATATATTCACAAATAAAAATATAATAAATTCTATAATACATATTATTTAACGAACTTGTTCGAAAAAATCTATAAAATACTATATTATTTGTGTCACTACCTAAAAATTAATTTAAATCAATTTTTCAAACTACTACTATTATATTGCATGTTAAATTAAGTAAAACATCAATATTTTATTAAAGTAAAAATATATATCCCTATAAAATAATTTTAAAAATAATATAAATATTGTGACGATGTTAACTGAACTAATATCAGTTTTGCATTTTTTTCCATTATTTATTATTCGATTTTTCCTCTAATAAATAGTTTATTTTAATTCACTTCAGGAAATCAAAATCCTTTATAAAAGTTTAACATGCCTTTAAAAAAGAAACTGACAACAGAATTTCCATAATCAATCGCGTATATTTATTAAAATTAATAAAAAATATATTTCAACCTGAAATGTCAATTTAAGAATATTATTATTCGTCGATTGCTTAGTTATAATATAAAATGTAATACGTACATATTTTTATGTTAACTCGTCTTATCAAAACTGCAATTAAATTTCTATTAACCTTTATAAATCATAAAAACGAATATTTTAAACATAAAAGTAATGGTTATAAATAACGAAAATATTAAAATAAAATTACTTTTTTTACTTAAATATATATATTTTAGTAAATATTTGTAATATATATATATCAATCTATACATAATCAGTATATATTAATGCTTTTAAAAACAATCTTTAAAATTATCTTCCATTTTATAAATTCCAAAAATATATTGAATTCACAAGTAAAAAAATTATTATAAAAAGTTTTAATACTTCGAGTAAAACTCAAAATAAGAGACTATATATTGTTATTATCAAAAAGACATTTGTCAATATGCGTATTATTACTCGATATTACGTTATTTTTTATATATATCAAAATATTTATTCTGGCTTTGTATTAATTTGTTAACCTACTATTAGACAAATCATATTATCGTTATTTTTATTTAATATTTTGTATAGGATTGAGGTTTAGAAAAATTCAATATTATTAAAATAAAATCTTTATTAATACCATTTTAACTTATTTTATATTATATGTATATAAGAAGTTTACTTATAACAAATATTATTTAATGAAACTAAATAAAAAACATCTTCATAAAAATTATACATTTTAAAGATAAATTGAATTTGTTGAAAATAATTAGAATTAAAATATATAATTAGCAGAACACAGTAGCTTTTAATTACTAATAATAGATAAAATTGCCATCGGTCAAGTGGGTGATTATTTGAAGCCGTATACAAATTAGAAAGACTAGGAAGTCTTTTGTAAATTTTTTTTTAATTATAATATGTAAGGCTTAAATATTTTAAAATTGTATAATTGTCTGTATTCAAATATAATGTTCTTAGATATAAATTCTTACAAAAATTTAATTTCTTAAGAACATTTAATTCAAGTTATAAAAATACCGTTTAAGAACCAAAAGGTTATATAGTTATAGCGAATCGAGGTAAAATTAGTAAAATGCAAAATTGAAATCTGCAACCAGATTTTCTAACCAAATATATAACAAATTATAAAATAATTATAAATATAACAAATAACATTTGTATTTCTCCAAAATATAGGCTCATTACAAAAAAAATACCCCGTATTTATATATTTGCCAGCAACTGATCATACTATAATAATATAAGATATTCAAAATAAATGAAATAACACTTTTGGTTTGAACAAAAAGTTTAAATTTCGCAACATAATATCAGATAAAAACTACCATAGCACCCCAATTATTATAATAATTTGAAGGGCGTTATTCTGTCAACAGATGTTACAATAACGAGTGTCTACAGTAATATGCAATCGGCTTAATACGTCGAACCTCTTTAGGGGACGTGTCTAAGGCCTATTGCGATAGCGCAGGATCAAAATAATTTATTATTATAGTTTTTACGAAATCTTCGTCAAATATTTGACTTGTCAGTCGTCAAGTCTCCGTTGTTTTTAATTTGGCGAGATAGATTGTTCAAAAATTTTATATTATTCAAAAGCATGGTGAATAAAGCGTCCATTGAAATTTGCAGGGGTTCTTAAAAGACAAATAACGCTGAATAAATTACTATTGTTAAAATATTCAAATGTACGTAATTAAATTAAGCAAAAATAAAGCTAATCATTATTATTGTCGGATATTAAGTGCCATAAAAAAAAAAAAATTATTTCGCAAATAAGTGAAATAAATTATAGAACTTAAAAGCTAACCCCATATATATATTCTACATAAATTATTCATTAAAATATGTACAAAAATGAATATAAATACTACGAATATTAATTATTAATAACTTACGATCAAAATAATAAAATAATATACTTAGTAAACGAATAAATATTCGTAGATGTGAAAAGGATTTATTCAATAATGACAATATAACAACCTATTCAAATAATTAATTTGAAATATATATAATAACCGAATATTCGTTTGCAAATAAAATAATTATTGAAATAAAATAAACGGGGCAATTATTTAATTTTCGGAAAACAATTAAACTGTCGAAACGGGTAGTACAAAGACATAACGAATCACCTGTTATTATAATTTATTTTAATATAAAATACATTTTCGAATTGATTTGTCAACTAAAAACTCCAATTTGTATATTTTAAATCAGAAAAAATAGTTTAACGAAATAATTATATTATACTCAAGTATGATTATCTAACTATTAAACAAAATGAATTATCTGTTCTCTTTTTTTATTGTATACCTATACCGGTATCGTTCGAATTATCACCGTTAAATTGTAAAAGTAAACACATATCAATATTGTTGGATTTTTTTTTAGTAAAGCAGTCTGTATTATTTAAAATATATAGAAATAATTTACTGTCGCGAACATAAAATAATTGTACGAAGGAAAATTTTACAAAAACAAAAGACCATTTGGTAACATTACGACTTTCCCAAAGGATCAAAAGAGCAAGAAAATGAATATCTACTCTATATGAGTATAGTTACGTAAGCATAATAAAACTCTTAAAGCAAAAGTTTCCCTGGGGCAAAATTTTCATTGGTTTCTTTTTTCTCCGTCTTTATAAACCTAGCTAGAAATGCACAAATCTATTGTGGCTTGTTCTCTATTTTTTTTTTCGTTTGACGACTGAAACTTTTTATACCCACTCTTCTCGTTTCTATGTCTATTGTGTGCAACACAAAATTTCCATTTCTTACCACGTATTGCAGAATTTATACGATAGTGCAAAATTATATAATCTACTTTGGTATATAACAGACTATACGTTTTCTACGTAAAAACCTTTTCTTATAGTTTCGACAAAACAAAAAGAACAGATACACCTTTCCAAGAGGAGTAAAGAGAAAACTTTATTCTTTTTTCATTCGATTTTAAAAGTAGGTAGTAAAACAAATACAATCGATGCCCATAAAGTTTTTTATTTAAATATTTTTTACAAAATATTTACCTCTTTATAAACATGTACCACTGGAAAACTCGAGGATTAAACCGAAATAAAATTTTTCTATTTTGATTTCGATTATAAGTGATCAACTATTTAGATCTGAATACCATTTTTAATTACCCGATTTTAACTGTTTCGTATTTATTTAGAATTCAAAAATTGATTTTTCCAATTTTATTATTAGTTTTAAATATAGCTTTTTATCGTATGCTATTGGTAATGAAATTAAATAGTTTGTTGAAATTCTACTATACCTTCTATAACTATAGGAATAAATATAAATTACAATTATCGTTTTATATAATATTTTGATTTCTAATAATAGCCTATTGTTAGTGTACACTATTCAAAAAAAATTTCGCTTTATAGCAATTCTCGGTTACCTTTATTATCATACGATGACAGGTGTAATTCAATTGAAAACAAAAAATAAGTATTATTTTTGATTTTGCTTTCGATTTCAAAGCTTTCAAATTTACTTGTATAAATAACTTATTTACACTATTCCTCGACGTTTTATTTTTAACGTACTTATTTAAAAAGTGTTATCAATTTTCAAAGTCCAGTCCTGGGTCAAAAATAAATAATAACTTGACGACTCTTTTATTCGATGTTTCAATCTTCCACCCTCCTCCCCGAAATTTTTTTCATATTACGACCCTGTATTGTAGCAAAAATTATAATTTAACGTATAATGTATAATTATTTATAAATATGTGCATCACGGTTGAACGTATAACTACAAAATATATACTTCCATAGACAGCGTTTTGTAACAAATAACTTAACATTCTTAAGCTGGAAAATAAAAATATGTATCGCTAATATAAATGTAAAAAAAATGTAGGTTGAAAAACAAAAATAAGAAAATTCGAAACAATATCGCTCGTATTTATAGACGTTTAATTAATAAAATATATCCTTGTTGAGATACGTGCTTATAAATATTATATATACTCCAAGCACTGGGCCGCATAAATCAGGAAAATAAAACGGTGATTTATTTAACAGGAATGATAACAAACAGGAAATTATTGCTAAGAAAAGTATTACACATGAAACGGAAATTCGGGAAAAGCCTTTGGAGGAACACATACGTATAATTTAGGAAAAGAAAAGTCTGAAAAGTAATTTTTTGGAAGAATATAAAGTGGGAGAACGTAATTTAAGAAAAATTTGTTTAAGGAAAATATTGAACCGGAAAAATATTGCGCAGATATATCGGAAATTTTTTTTTATTTTGGGTAAAACTATCGACTTTCACAATTATATTCCCTATATTATTACGTACTATTTTCCAATTTTCATGCACCTGCGTAATATTTACTCGATTTTTAAATTCCGTGGAACCTTTTATCTGACATAATGTTTTTCTAGTGCAGCTTGTTTCTATAAAATACCGTTTTTAAAACGAATATTACTAGTAAATATTTTCCTAAAATATAACGTGCCTAAGTCATATTTTCCTTTATTCACCCTTTGCGCGTCGTTATATCACGTTTAAAATATAATATACGAGAGTACCTTTTGACGATCGTTATATAAACTAATATGAATTATCGTACCAATTTCAAAAAGTTCCATTGTGTAATCTAATAAAGTAATAATTACTTATAAATCAAGATAAAATGATATTTTTACATTTTTATTTGGGATAGCGCTAAATAGCTGATTTAAATAGAAGACGATGTAATTTATATTTATAAATTCATATATGAAGTTAGGGATTCTTACTAAATAGTACATAAATGCTCTAAATGTACGTTTATAATTAAGTAAAAATAAAATTATTCGATTAGGAAATATCGCGTATACCCTTTAAACAAAAACCATTTTAATTAGAATTCCAGTTAAGTTGTATAAATTAATAATTTTGTCGATAAATTCTTTATAAATATATTATAACAGTTTTTTCTAGAATAGCGTCAAATTATCTTTATTGGAATTATCGGTGTAAAAAATGTTTTATCTTCATAATAAAGCGTCTTATGATTTATATAAAATTAAACAGAAATGACGGCGTTGAAAATTGATTTTAAAAGTAAAATTTTAACTAGCCATAAATTATTTTAATCGTATAATTAAAATTCTACCTGGTTTTACGCACGACATTCCACAAAACCCGTCGCAAAGACAATGTTTTTTCTTGCTTTTACAATCTTCATCCGACGAACATTTTCTTAGACATGATTGACCCTGTATAAAATTTAATATTATTTTTAAAAAACATTTTGATCAAGTTTCATGTTAGTATTGAAGTGACTCTATTTATTAGATCGAAACATTCTATCGCGTAATAGATTTTTTAAAATGAAAACTAAATTATAGTAATAAAGAATGATATTTATTAACTAAATTAAAGTCAAAATGGGGAATCCATCAATTTAAAACTAAAATAATAATTATCTAACGATTAATGTAATTTATATAGTCTTCGGTTATAGAATAAATAAAATAATATTGTGTTTCGTATTATATATTATAATCTTTGATTTTACAAATATTAAGTAATTCACTAAGCTTTTTTAAAATAAATAAACACATTATTCACAAAGTTTATTCTTGACTACGTAACAAAAATCATATCCGATATTATAAAAAAATATTCCAATAAATGAAATAGAAATACACATATAGTTACGTTAATACTTCAAACTTAAATGTATAAATACGTTAGACATAAATAGTATGGATTAAAGTTATAAATATTAGAGTTCGAAACCGAATTAAAATGTCTCGATTTTGATATCGGTTTACAGGACTTACGGTTTTGATTTAAATTTGTAATACCGATTATCGTTTTACGTTTGTAGTTTAAAATATTATTGCCGTTTAGTTTCATTTAAAATTCTCAAATAAAATAGGATGAAATTAGCCAAGTACACGCCAAACTGACATCGATGATGGTACGACAATTTGAAAAACAAATGAATTAGTTATTAGTTGAAATGTTTTTTAGGAATATTATTATTACGTCTATAATACTATAGTAATAAATATACATGTTTAAGAACCTATAGGCTATAGTTATATAATATTTTCTTATTTTCAAATATTAGTTCATTTTTAATGCGCTGTATGAGTCGAAGGAAATTTTAATTGTACTGAAAATAGTAAATAATTTTATTTGTACCATAAAACATACCACGAAATATTAATTAAAATATTATGAATACCTATGGAAGGACAAGTTTACTATCTTTCTAAATTCGAAGTACATATAACATGCCCACACGATCACCAAATTTCAATGTTATTTTCGTATTTTTATTTTTAATTTCAATACAATATTAATTATCAGTTTTTGGTGTTTTTAACTGTATTGCTATCTCAAATACGGTGTTCGGTAATTAAAGTTCGACTTATTAATATTCGTTAATTTCCATAGGAAATTCGATTTTGAATATCAATATTTATATTCGTTGTTTACAGTTTAAATGTTGAATTATGATTTATACGTTCCCGATTTGGTTTAGCTATTGATTTACAATTTTTATAGATACTAATAATCGATTTCAAAATCCATGTCAAGCCCTGTCCCCTGGTTAATACGTATTATCGATAAATATAACGACAAACATTATAATATCGTGATTTATTAAAATTATAATTGATTTTAATCATAAGCTTGATAACCTCGGAACACATTTTTATGAAAACTAGCTATATATTGAATTACCATGAACGCAGCTTGTTCTTCATTTCTGGGACATTCAGACGATGGTAACTTTCTCGGATTTTTGTAGGCCCGATCGTCATCTTCGACTTTAATTTCATCTTCGTCGGTATCTTCGTCGATTTCATCATCGTCGTCAAAATAATATTGTACTGTTGTACCGTTATACGGCGTATAGCTTTGGTACGATCTCTTGGCAATTTCGTTCGAAGAAACGTCTATAAAATTATACGAATTTAAAATAAATACCGTAAACATCGTTTAAAACCCATGTTATAAAACGGGAAACTTATAAAAGATAATTTTCAACGTTTTAATAATTGAGATAATTTACTGAAACATACAACGCGAAATGTTGAAATTTTTATTGTGAATTATTTATGACTATTATCGGTGTTACACAATATAATATTACATACTCGATGGACATTATAATAAACCGGTCTTGTATAGAACGTTATTAAAAAATATTAAAAATATGTATTCGAACAAATAAATATGTGTATTTAAAATAAGTGTTTAAATAATTTTTCGAAAATTATTTATATTGTTATTATACACCTAAATGAACATTGCCTCCAATAATACTTAGAACATATAGCCATTTAAATAACAACTATTGAATAATCGTAATATACTTAATTTTAATTTTTCCGTGTCTGATTTATATAAATTAATAAATCATTTTTTTAATCTACATAATGTATTCTCCGATTAATATAAAGGTATAAAACAAAATATTTGAATATAAATTTTAAAAAATACTTAGAATAATTTACTTAATTCATTTTTTTTTAAATATACAAAATTACTATATTTTACTATCATTTATAAGGAAATAATCTAATCTGTATGACAGTAAATAAATTACAAAATAACGATGAAAACAAAAAGGTTAATTAAAAAAAACAAAATATATATAAAAAGGATTTTAATGATTATAAAACGAAGTAAAAGCGTGTTTTGTAAAAAAAGAATGAAATATGAATAATAATTCGACGCTAACTTCCTTTTCGACGAACAAAAGTATGAAATGTTCATTCTATACATTTTGACGAATCTTTATAATTCTATGGGTATATATTTTATTAATACTATTTAAATTAATATATGTAAGCGAGAACATTTTTTTAATACTTTAATTGGAAAAGAAACCCAGTATTAATTTATAAAATCGATAACCAACAAAAATAAAATACAATGAAAAATTAATGCCATCACTTTTTAGTGATGATAGGCTTAGACTCTTAATAGTTATTTAGTTATTTACAGTATAGTTTGATAATATAAATTACTATAAATAACTAATTTAATGTGTTTTTCTTCGCAATGAATCACTTTTGAACTTAAATTTAATCTACTTCGAGTATTATAGTCGAGTGAATTATTTAATTTTCAATTACACTGTAATTTATTTATTTAACCAACTTATAATTACCCATAATGAAATTTATAAACAATTCTGAAAAAGACGAATATTAAATTTATAATTTAATAATGTGCTTACTACATAGATAAACGTAAGTTATAATTGAATTCGTGAACGAATTGAAGTATCTAAACGTAAAATTTAAAAATTAATCCCTCTCGATCTTTACTAGTATTTTTAAATTATAATATAATGAATTTTTTAGTTACTAAAACTCTTTTTTAATAAATACGTTTATTAACAAAACGGTGTCAAAATTATTTTTGAATTGTTTTTCTTGACGGATACCGAGAAATATATGAAATTAATAGGTTTTCATCTAAATACAATTTATTTTTGTGTACTTGATTTCATTATATTATATACCGTGTTAATTGGTTAGCATACTTATCGTTCTAGAATGCTATGAGTTATACAGCAAATTAAATGACTAATAATATTTGAAACGTTAAATTGAAATTTATTGATACATTATATTTGTAGTTAACAGATAATTGTAACATTATTATCCTTATATGGTGAAATTCTATACTTTTAATGCATTATTAGTTCTAGTTAGCTTGTATTTGACCCTTATATTCGAATATAAGGGTCAATTTAAAACTGAGAAAAAATGATAGAAGTACGAACAAATATATTTAGCTTGTTTAACAAATATAGGTTTTTATTTTCAACAAGAAAACAAAACAAAAAGCAATTTCGAAATTAACGACTGTATCACACTGAGAAATAAAAATAATTAAGTACAATTATATTTAAATATATTAAATATATCCATCTATTCAAATACAGTATTTCGTAAAATGAATATTCGCGTTACGAAATAAATTACACGATATAGACAAAGACCTACCTACTTCCTCAAAATTAATTACAGATTATAAATTTAATTAATTAATTACGTAATGTGGATAATGAAATTGCTCATTTCATGGACTGGATGTTCATGCATTCTGTAATTTTGTTAAAGTTCACAATCTAGATATTTGGTTCGCGAAAATAATCGTTTTACTATGTGGAAATGATATACACACATTGTCGAGTAATTCGTAAACGCAAAGTTGCGACAAGTGTAGTAAAATTAATTCGCGACAATATTCATAAAAGCCCACACGGATATATATTTATATAAATAAAACAAATATTACACATAGGTAAATTATATAACATTTTCATGTATACCTAATTATGATATGTAATTACGCACGATATTAATCTTTCGTAAAAAGTTGATTTTTTTATGAATACAAAAGCAAACAGTTTGTAGATCTCTTCTGAATTAAAAAATCCTTTGAATTTTGTTATATCTAATATTCTACACCCTATATATATATATATATATATATATATACATATACATGACAGATGAGATTTCTTGTTTACGATAAATAATTTTCTGCACCGTTATCTACCATATATATTGTCATACGAAATAATAATAATAATAATCTACCATATTCAATCTCCGGTTTTTTTATCTCGCCAATAAAAATCAAATTTTCAACATTTGAGAGGTAAAGATGGTAAATAAAATAAAAAACGGATTAAAAGGACACCATTATCGTATTTAAAATTTCGTAGTTCGTAAGGTTAGGTTAGGACTGGCATTGTGCCCTTAATCTTTTGTTCGGTCCATTTTACAAAAACAATAAAATAAACAGTAAATCGTCCGTTGGTCCGTGTCCAAACAATTTAAAACGATAGTGTCAAATTCACACATGATTCTCAAAACCCTTACGTGGAATCCATACACACACACACACACACATACAAATCGCTTTTGGAACCTATTAGTACATATTATATTGAACATATATAAAACCGTGAACCAATTTCATGTAAAATCGAAAACACGTTATTCAAAAGACACGTCTACTTATTCCATACGAAGATAAATTTAACTACATCTAATTTAACTAAGCTGTAAAAAATTATTTTATTTTATTATAATTAAATTAGTTACGTAACATAATATTATAACTTCGGAACTATATTATTTTTTAGACATACAAGGTATGTCATAAATATATAATTTAGACATTTCTAATTTAATTATTTCAATTTTAATTACATTATTTATAAATAATCGTAATTTAATATATGTTATTTTTAATAAAAAAAGACAAAAATTCCCCGAATATTCTAACGCAAAAAATATTGTATATTAAATAATATTTTTTTATATTTTCTAATTAATTATTTTGGTTATCACCATATATACATATATAGTTAACAATAATTCATATAATCGATGGACATAATTCAGAGAAAATTTCGAATTAATAATTTGCTATTATTTGAGACTATAATATCATATAAATCTAAAAAGTAAAAGTACATTTCCTTTGGAGAAACATATTAACTTAATGATATATTTATATCAATAATCGTTTGATCAATCTTAATTAGAAATATTTGTGAATATATAAATAATATATAATTAAATAATAAATAAATAATAAATATAATAATAAATAAATAATAAAAATATAAATGAAAAATTTAACATGAAATAATATTATGAAACTATTACAAATTTCTGAAAGTTACGTGAACGAAAATATATATTTTATTAATGTGGAGGAATTGTTTTTAGAATACGAGTTGGATCTACCCCAAGTCTAATAATTATTTTTACAGTAGAACATAAAACTATTTATGTTCGATAAAAATAAAATTTTAAAAAATTGATATTATAATTCAGTTGAGTTGACAAAAAGTAAATTCAATCGATATTTATGTACGTGCTCTGCGATGTAAGACCCACGTGTTTACTTATAATTAGTATGTTAAAAATCAATTAAATCGTTTGTTATTCGTTATTTGTTTTGTGTATTAGTAAGTTTCCATTTTACTAAATAATGACAATCTTTACCAAAGGCAGATTTAACAGTGTTTAATTCACAAATCACCATGCAAAAATATCGTTCTATGGCCTCAACCGCGATATAATTTTTGTAAAGATATTTTTTTTGAAAATATATATCTCGTTAAAACCATATTTATCTAAACGTATAATTTAATAATATTCGTTTTATGGTAAATAAATGGAGTAGGTATAAACGTCTATATTTTATAAATCTCGTTATGTTTTATAATATTTTGTTTTTCAAAAATAGCCATTTTTTGAAGCTCAATATTATTTTGTCTCGAAAGACGTATATTTTAAACATAATATTAATGCGGATTTATAAACGTTAATTTTTTTCAAACAACATAAATCGTAATTGGTAATAAAAGCAAAAGTATATATTTTAAAATCGTACAACCATAAACAAAGGCCATTGAGAAAATTTTCGCGTTGTAATGTTTGAAAATTATTATTCTGATTAGTTTATAAACGCTTGAACTTAAAACATAATAAAAATTATATTCCTGTTATTCGCACGTAACTTAGGATTTTGAAAGCGTTCATACTTATATTACATTTGTTATTATTTTATATTAAGAAATAAAAACGTGTACTAAACAAAAAGAAATTATAAATATACACTAGACGATATTATTAATAACGTTCAAATTATTTTCAAACAACTTACATTATTCATTTTAACTCTTACAGATTTCTTTTAAAATTTTAGCAGGTTCGCTTGTCACGTATATATTACGCGTAAAAATTTTAAAATAATAATTCCCATTTCGCGTCGCAAATTGATTAACCGACAATTCAACTTAGATATCCGCTACTGGTTCGAGCGAGTATCGGTTTACAAAACGTTTTTTAATCGCTTATTTAAATATAAATTATACATATTTTTAGTAAAAAAAATCTTATTTCGAAAACGTTTCGATTTATATGAAAATATGTAATATTAAGTAATATGTAATAATATGCACGCACGCGTATATATATATGTGTGTGTGTGTGTGTGTGTGTGTGTGTGTGTGTATCTAGCATATTATATTATACATATACTCACACGTGTGGCAGCCGACGACGGAGACGAACGCCACGAGGATGGCGAAGACGAGCGTCATGGTCACGATGAAGATCGTCACAGAGTCCCGTCTAATAGTAGTTATAGTAGTGGTAGTAATAGTAGTAGTAGTAGTAGTAGTAGTAGTAGTAGTAGTAGTAGTAGGATACACCGCCGCAACATTATCCTCCCGAGCAACACTGCCGAGCAACCCCGTCGGTCGTCGCCGCTACCGCCGCCGACGACACGTACACGCACGTGATCCGCCACTGATCATGCTCGGCAAGCCACCACTCCTACCCCCAACACATTTTCCCACACTTCCGTACATCTCTTCCATAAGTGTTCCTATATATATATGTGTGTGTGTGTGTGTGTGTGTGTCGATAGTTAAATGGCCAAATATTATAAACCCACAAAAATATAATTTAAGGGAGCGCATACAACACGTGAACAATATTTTTTAGGAAAATATTTACCAAGAGTTCGTTTGTTTTGGGAAAAGTATTTATCAGGAAATAAACTACACAAAAATATTATACGGAAATTGAAAATTTTAAATCTCAAGGAATGAACATAGGAAATATAACTTTTAATGTACCGTAAAAAAAAGATTAACGTTAAAACATATATCAAAAAACATTTCAATGTAGTTTACGTCATTCGTCACTTTTCCTGAAATTGGCTTATAACGTTACAACAATTACAAAATGAAGAAATTTTAATGTAAAATTAAAAGCTACGAAGTTTAACCAAACATTTTGTTTAAAATACTTTCAAATATAAAAAACAAATTTTCGTTTTCATTGTAATTATTGGTGATTAACGAAATAAATATTACAATGCGTATACTTACATTTAAAAAACCTTAATATATTTAAAAATAACGTGAAAAATTATAAACGACGTTAAAATTAATATAACGATATTTATCTATAAAAGTTGACTATGGGGAATTTATGTATATAATAATATTATTACTTTTTAAAATATTTTAAAACATATTAAAAACAAAATCATTTAATACTAACAAATTATATTTAAAATATTTTACTTGAATACTGAAGAACAAAAATGTTCAAAAAAGTATTCAATACTTACAAACATATTCAAATACTTGTACTTACTCCAGTATTGTACAACACAACTTATGTACAAACTATATTATTAAATTATCAAACTTATCTAATTTTAATAATATACTTGTAGAGCTTAAAGACAATTCTATAAGTAATGATGACGACAAAAAGATACTATTGAATTCTATGCATGTTCAAAGGTGGGCATTTATTGGTTGAAAAATTAAAGCTAAGATTAAAAAGACAATTTTCGTTTAATTTTAGCTTAAACAATTAACTTATTTCGTCGTTAACTGATTAACTTAATTAGTATCAATTTGCACTATACGATCTGAACATTTTTTAATATCCGATTAAGTTAAAGGCTGAAGACGAATATTTTTATTTGAATTCGAAATAATAAACTATTTATGAGAACTGAAACTAAACATCTTCATAATTCACGTCTAACGAAATAAAATTTATAACCAAATAGGTATATCGAATAGTATATTAAAAGGCAAAAATGGATTATCCTATTACTTTTTTATTTTCATAAAATAATTGTACACACAACTACCCATTTTTGCTATAAACAAATATAATTTTATTGTCATATAACGAAGTTCATAATTAATATTTTTTCCATTTTAACTTTAAAATTAAAAAGTCGAAAATGTCTTTTGTTGAATATTGACTTTAAGATATGATTCTTATTATTAATTAAACTTAACTTATTTGAGTAGATTTTTTTTATTATCTTATTCATTTTAGTACACACACACACACACACACACACACACATATATATATATATATATATATCACTGTTTATCTAAGTGTTATTAATTTGTTCAACCTACATAAGGTATATACAAACTGTACG
Source organism: Geopemphigus sp. TES_GeoC_2020 (assembly GCA_025469175.1). Classification (NCBI taxonomy): domain Eukaryota; kingdom Metazoa; phylum Arthropoda; class Insecta; order Hemiptera; family Aphididae; genus Geopemphigus; species Geopemphigus sp. TES_GeoC_2020. The sequence continues at coordinate 47,088 of JAIPRN010001077.1, forward strand.
TGTAAATATGATTATACATCGGTGAAACTTTACACTGTATAAAAGAACAATAAAAATAATTTATAAACGTGTGATTTATTATATATTTCAGATAATATATACCGTATAATAATTATATTATATAATAAGAAAATAATTGTACAGTTCAAATTACACGCATATACGAATACAAATAACACTATAACGTATAATTTACGGTAACTAATAAATAGAGAGCATCATGATAATAATTCTTTATCCATACATATAAACTTAAAATTAATAGTTCCTATTACAGCTCGAACTGTATTGCGCTAAAAATTAATCATAATTACTTCTATTATTACATTCAAAATACTAAAAAAAATTACAATAAAAATCTTCCGTTCATAATTTCATTAAATACAATTTAACTTAAAAACTAAAAATACTTTATAAATACAGACAATAAATGAAATTTGTAAAACAATATTTCACGTCATAATAATAGATTTTTTAAATTTTTTTATTATTTAATTATTTCATTTATTATTTTTAATTGCCAAAATACAGAATTATTTGCCTCCAGACACGAAATATTTGATATTTTTATTTAATAAATAAATATATTTAAATCAATCTGGTGATAAGATTATACGACAAGATTATTTCCATATATTCAAAATATTATATAATTATTATAATGTATATACCTAATGCAACTTCATTTTTTTTATATATTTTACGACATCGAATAGTATAATAGTATAAATATAATAATATATAATAGTATACTCAAAATGCATTAATTAATATAGTTTAGTGGATTATGTTATTTTCAATTTTAACAGTTTTATGGAATTTTCCTTAGACATATTTCGTGAACTACAACGTATTTATAAATCAACTTCAACTGCAATATAACACGCGTTTATACAGTAGAGTGACACTAAACATAGCATTAGCAATTCAAAACGCCTTTGTTTTAATATTTATCAAAACAAAGCCAATAAGAAAACTGAAAAATTGATCATTTATTAAAACAAACCCAACTGGAATACAATTTATTCGTGCAAAAATGAAATATGTCTCCGATCGTTGCTAATGAAAATTGTAATTAATCGAATTAATAGACGATATAAATATTTAACTGATATTTTATTGAACAATTATTCATTAAATCGGAATAAATACGTGTAACAAGTAATAATGTAAATTAATAGCCTTTGTGTAACATTACTGACAAAGCAACAAGCTATCAAGATTGAAACCCGTATCGAAACATCAACCCTTAACTTCAGTATTCAACTACTAAAGCATATATCAATAAATATAAATATCCAAGTTTAAAACAAAAATAACGATAAATCAAATTTAAATAAGAAAAAATGTAACGAGCCACGAATAATGTGAATATCAGAATAAATGAATAATTTTAACTGAAATTTTGAATTTAAAAGTAACGGTAAATCATTGTATTCGAAGAACGATTACATTATATTTTAAACACTTAAAACTACTAAAATTATCCATATTCAAAATGAATATGTCGACAATTTTATGTCTTTTACCATTTTTTAATAGTTTTTGCTTTTACTTAAGAAAATTATGGATAAAATCAAAAACTGTAGAATACAATAATTATTAATTAAACATAATTTTCACGAAAAACTATACATCGTCGCAAAACTAATACGAGCATTCTTCGCTTCACTCAAAATCTAAAATTAAAAACCGATAATTAAGATCCTTACAAACTAAAAATACCAATATGTACAAAAATAACAACGATATTGGAAACCGACAATTATAGTTTAGTTTTAAGCCCGGAAAATTGTACGATGAAAAAACAAACTAAATTTCATATACCGTGTCGCATTAGAAACTTGATTTGATGTCAAATTTTATAACGCGTCGAACTGTTAGCTATTATTTAATATCGTCGAATTTAAAGACATAAATACGTGCATAGAAATTCGTTATGGGAATGTGTAAAACAAAACAAGTGACGATTGGATACAAACGACTTGATACGAGGCAGAACAAACTATAATGGCATAGAAAATCGTCTAGTTATACACTCGACCGAACTTAACTATATATTCAGTGAGTTTAATAACGGTTCACTGATGTGCGAAAAACCTTTGACACTTTTAAACGATAAGTAAGCTAGCACGACTGTTGCATTGAATGCCGTATAATAATTGTATTAAAGAATTCAACGCTTCGAGCAGAACTTTCAGTTTAATAATTGAAAGTGTAGTACTTACACGATACCAGTATTTATTCACAAGAAAATTTGAACGTTATTTGCTTTTTAATTCTTTGCGTTTTGTATACAATTGAAATGACACATAATAATACAATACTACCTGAATATAAAACGAAATAATTTCGATTTGCTTAAATCTTCTTATAAATAAATTTCAATATCCTGTTAACGATATAACGTTATTTAATTAACGATAAATGTACGAGTATTTTCGAAAACGGTATTCACAAAAAGATTTAAAAAGATTTAAATAAAAAAGCGAATACTTTTGGTATTTACCTTTCCAACAACTAGCGAACCAAGCAATCAAAATAAAATATTAAATTGTCCAGATAGCCCACTACCAATGTCACTTCCCGTAAAACACACAACGCCTAGTAAGATAAAACAATTTAAACTTAAACAAAATTATACACGTCCATAAAGAAAAATTCCACATCAAACTAGCCAACCATTCAACCCCATAAATTTTCATTCAAGATAAGGAAAATTTCCCCGACAGTCACCCTCCTCGATTAAAAAAATGTCTGTGTAGAGATCTATTAAATCCCGAGCTTTAAATTTCAACACTGAGGGTTCCATTTCTGAACAGCCTCCCTACTTATACTAATTAAGTTACATAAATTATTAAAAAAATTGCACGTTTGTTTATTATACTTTAAATCTGTCGAATACAATGTTTTAATATTTTAAATGGTAAGATTTTTTATTCCTTAAAATAATTATTAGGTTATGTTATAAAGTTATTACTAAATAACCCGGACGAATATATTATTAATCGCTATTGAATAAATAAATATACGTTATTTATAAAAATAATCACTAAATGAAAATATTACGTGTATAATAATATTTTTAATTAAAAAAATATAAATAAAATAAAATGACGTTTAATTATTATTTCGGTAAATTGTGACGTTTTAAAAATATTTGTCGATTCAATTTTATAGTATCGTACATTATATTTGTTAAATTAAACGTCATTTTGAATGTACATATATACAACAGAACAATTATATTGCAATGAGTATACATAACAATTTGTGAGGTATTGATTTTAGATTCTTTTTTCTTTGTTAAATAAAGACTACGGAGAAAACGAAATCGTCAAGAATATTATTGTTCACGCTACCGTGTGAATGGAACAATTATGTACACAATGCGATGTGCATTCTGTAAGGATAAAATTTCCATCTAGATCGAGTAGGACCATACAAACGAGGAAAAAATAATAAAGTATGGACAACAAAAGAAACGCAATATTTTAGTAAACAATTCTTTACAGTATTCTAGTCGTACACACAAAAAATAAAACATTTCTCGGTTTTTGAAGAAAAACAATGCGCTTAATTTTTTTTAATAGAAATGTTACATTATTCATGGCGTATTGATAATCATAAAGATTACATTACATTTTAATTAAATATATGTTTATAAAAAGAAAATTTGAAAAGTAATTACTAATATGTAACACAAACAACACGATATATTATTAATCAACTACGATTATTAATGCCATAACATCGAATATAAATAAATCGATTACGATTTATGAGAATAAAAATTACAATAAACTGTATAAATATAATAATACCATTTTAACTATTAGGAATGAAGTATTAAGCATTAACAGAACTAGAAATTGTTGAAAAGATCCAGAGGTCGTCCGAAATAGAGAACGGACTTACGAAAGAACATAATTTTATTTTTGCTGATTTAACAGCGAATTAAAGAAAAAATTGTTTATCGCGTTATCACTTCTATAACACTAATAAAATCGTAGTAACGATGCAGATGATACGATCTCTTTTATTTATAATTTTATTTTTACGCTTTTGAAAATTATATATTATTAATTATAGAAAACGAAAATACGGTTTTTAATTCAATTAGTAAATACGACGAATTATAATATTCAAATTTATTTACATACTATGGCGATTTTCTGAAATTCAAAAAAAACTTACCAATAAGGTAAATTTTTTAGAAAGGGAGACTTGAAACAATTGACCTCGGAACCAAAATAGTTTTAAATCGGGCCTTTTATCAAAACCGAAATGTCGTTCCATTCCTTACTTACAGCTTTCCAATTCATTCAAACGAAAATTTACATAGCCCTGTCATCCCATTTCAAATTCGCCATTAAATCGGATACGATCTTCTTAGTAACTTGTAGCAGCGTATTATTACACTTTGTTTACACATTTTACGATTACCCAATTATATAATGTAGATAGATAGTGCACGATGAAAATCGAAACCCAACTATCACGGGTCCGTGTTAGTTCAGTAATTCGTATAACTGGCGTTTCTCAGGAAACAACCCTAGCGACCATGTATCAACAAACTCGCGTATTGGAATAGTTAGGCTAGTATTCAGGCGAAATAATTATAGTGCTTCTTTTAATTACGGATATAACGGTATATATACGGTGTTTTTGAACGTTTAAAATACGATCAGATATAAAAGTAAATAAACGAACATAAAAATTAAGGATCTAATTTAATACTATATATATCCGTATTCTGTGGAATTTATCTAGTAGACATGAATTCGAGTAAAAACGACTACGTGAATAAACAGTGCACGACGAGTAGTCTATCGACACGATCAAAAAGAGATATTGCACACAAGCAACCGGTGTACATAACGGATAATAATCGTAAAGCTCAATTCAATGATGGCATTGGTGGAAACGGTAAACAAGAATCGCGAGCGTGTAAGTTTGACAAGACGGGAAAGCCGGGGTTTGTTTCCGTACCAGACCGACGAGTGATTGACAGGAACACTTTCAAACGATTAAAAAGTAAAGCGGTCGTAGTAACAGCGGAAGACCGGCGAAAAGTAGCCGAAAACATGATGGCTGATAGAGAAACACTTGAAAATCAAAGTGCAGCCAGAAAGCAAAAGTTACAGAGCTATGATATACTGAGAACAAAAGGGAAACAACTCACACAGGTTAAACGACATACACATATACAATACACAATATAAATTTAAAGTAATTATTAACCGATGATGATAATAATAATAAAAATACCGACAATAATACGTCATTTTTTCAAAATAAAGATTAATTTAAAGATAAACGTTATGTACAAAGATACGTTCGATTATTAGTTGTACACTTGTATCCTATAAAAACCTACATTAACGAATGGAAATAAATCAAATTTGTTATTTTTTAATGGTTTTACCTAAGCAAACTTAACATTATTATAGCACAATATATTTATTTTTTATAATTTTATAACATTGATTAAAAACCGTATTAAAAATAATAACTAATCATACGATATGCCCATGCACATGTATAACTACATATAGCATTATTATTATTATTATTATTATTATTATTATTATTATTATTATTATTATCATTATCATTATCATTATTATTATTACTATTATTTGCCCATAAAAAAGTTTACTAATTTGATGAAATCGCATAACGTAAAAAAACAAAACGCGTTTGTATTTTATTAACAGTAAATGATCATTTAAAATTATAAAGTAAAGGTATCCAGTTAACAAATTACTAGTTGATAAATGATCCTGAATACCACATTAATTCTTCCGACCGGCGAAGGAACTTTCTAAACTATTACTCTACCTTTTACACACTTCCATCACTGTCAATTCCAGTTTAAAACCTTTTTCTAGAGTATTTCTAACGTAATTTTTCTTCGAAATCCTTCTTCGTTTGTACGTCAGATACTTTTTCTTTGAAAAAAAATACAGTACTAAATTTAATTATGTCTGACGACCTTATATATATACCACTATATGTCTATAGTCCCTTTACATTAATTATCTATTCATTATTAAATACTAAAACCTAAAATAATAATGTGTTGCAACATTAAATTAGATATAAACAGTAGCGTAATTAAGTATTGTGTGAGATGCACTCACAACACCGAATATTTTTAAGGTAATATAAGTATATTGTAAAGGTTTAACAAAATGTCGTTATGCTTTGATAATTCAGTTGTGTGTTGACAACATTTTATATGTTGTAATTCTTTCTTCGTTCGAATTATTTTTTGACACTTGGTTATTTCAACAAAACTTTTTTAAAAATTGTGACAATTATTTTTTTTTTTTAATGTTTAAAACGATGTTCAATCAAAATTTTGCAAAACAAGTTTCAATTTTATGAAGATTCCAAATTTTCGGTTTTGTAATGAAGTATAATTTTAAAAATAAAATTTATCATCGAAAATCTGACTGCACTCTCATTCCTAGACAAACATTTTGAATGGGAGAAAAAGCGAACGTTTCACATTTTCACATTTTAATCAAATTATGGTATTGGGTATAAACAAAAAATTCTTACTCATACGTGTGTGTGTGTGTGTGTGTGTGTGTGTGTGTGTAAAAGACTTAATATAATTACACCAATATATCGAGTATAGATTATAAACAAATTAAATAATACTATTTATCGATATAAATAACATTTATTCTTACAGTTGGATGACAGAGCAAACAAAAAATCTAATTACCTACTAACAAGAGCACAACAATTGCGACAAGACCAAGAAGATGAAATAAAACAGTGCAATTCTCTAATATTGAGTACCAAGTGCCATGCAATTAGAAACGCACAAATCGCCGAAAAACAACTTATCCAGTAACTCACAACTATTTACGATTTTACGTAAATTTACATTTATGCTAAATATAAGTAAAACAAAGATTGAGGTAGAATTAAATTTGTGTACAATTTAAAAACTTTTATCGTGCATGTTTTTCTCTTATATTACACGTATTTAAATTTATAAAATGTGTTCATAAAAATAATCAACAACTAAATCAAAGAAAATTAATTTCCTATAATACTTTTTAAAGTAATATTGTATATGTAAACTTTATATAATTTAATAACATCTTAAATAAAACTTAATTGTATTATCCCTTGGACTTTAAGATGCCTAGATTTAACAACATCAGTTATAGTATTGAATACGTTATATATTATAGCCATGATATTTTTATACATTCAAATATATCATGTTACGGCAGGAAAGAAATGAAAGAAGAGGAACGCAGAATGGAAGAAATGATGGAGAGGGAGCGAGTGTTGGCTGCCAAAGAATTAGAAAAGGCAGCGGAGACTGAACGGCTAAAAAAGAAACAGCAAGCGATTGAAGTTGAAAGACAAATAAAAGAAAACGAGATTACCAGAGAAATGGAATTAGCCAAAATGGCGGAAGTATGTGGGTGAATATTAAGGCCACAAATTATAATTTTGAAAAGCAACGCAACTGTGTTCGAAAATAATATATATTTTTGAATGAATAAAAATGTACAGGAAGCGAGGATTCGGGCGGAAGCGGTGGAAAAAATGCAACACGAAGAAGCCGAAAACTACAAGAAGAGAATGAAAAATCAGGAGGAATTACGCAAAGAATTCATGTTGCTTAACGCTCAAATAAGGGATTCCAAAAAATTGGAGGAAGAGATGAACAATATCGAATTGCTACAGGTATAGTAATTATATTAGGATGTTAATAATATATATATATATATATATATATGTGTGTGTGTGTGTGTGTGTGTGTGTGTGTGTGTGTGTGTGTGTGTGTGTGTGTGTGTGTGTGTGTGTGTGTG